>JASDQU010100826.1:46762-72856 GCA_032191745.1 Picea mariana | reverse complement strand
AAGAGTGAATAAAGAGACGAAAAACTCCAAATAGAGCTAGAGGCAATGATTGATAAAAAAATTAAAGATACCATTGAAACTCAAATAGAAGATAGATTCGTAGGGTTCAAGAGTGAATTGCAGACAATGAAGGATAGGATTCAAGAAATGGAAAAACATAAACAATCAACCCAAGAAGGAGGGGCTGAAGAAAATCACAATTTGAGAGATAGGATTAAAGATCTAGAAGAAAATCTAACCAACAATTTGACCCCCAGTAATATGGAAAACAAATTGGATATCAAACCCATCAAAGAGGAAATGAATAAGCTAATCGAACTGAACCATGAGTGTAACAAAAGAGACTTGAACCTCATAATTTTTGGTGTAAAAGAACAACAATAGGAGGATACACTAGCAATAGTAAAAGAAGAATTAAATAATAAATCACAAATTGATGCAACTTACCTCATAGAAGCAAAGAGGCTAGGAAAAATAATTTATCAGAAAGATAGGTTGATCTGTGTCAAAGTAAGTTGTAATGACCATAAATATAGCATACTTAGTAGATCTCTGAGCTTAAAAAGGTCAGGAATATTTATAAATGAAGACCTCATTTCCAAAGACCAAGCTGAATTAAGGAAGGAAGTTCAAAAGGTAAAAGAAGCCAGGAAAGAAGGAAAATGGGCGATAATTAGAAACCGAAAAGCTATTGTTAGGGATAGAGACTAGAAGGATAATAATAAATAGGAATTTGGGACACTCGGGATCCCTTTTTGGAAATGTCATGGCTTTCCATGGTGCACAGGTCCTATGATAAGTTGGATCCCGAGTGATATTGATATTATCTGTCTAGTTGAAACTTGGGAGCATGAGGAGTCTAAGGTCCCTAACATAGAAGGATTTGTCTTGTGGTCAGCATGGAACAAAAAATCCCACCGTAGAGGGATAGGAGGCATAACTTGTTATATTAGAAAGAGCATTTCTCCTCACATTCAACTTCATAATATTCACCCTCTCAATAAGTACATTTGGATAGAAATTTCAGACATCAATGCTAAGAATATGTATATATAAAATTTCTATTTTGCACCTATTAATTCTACTTTTTATAAAAAAAGAGAATCTAGATAACAATTGTCTCTATAGTAATTTAGAACAAGATATTCATAGTTTGAAAAATGAAGGTAATATCCTCCCGCTAGAAGACTTTAATGCTAAGACTACAACTAAACAAACTACTCTTTTAAGTACTGATTCCAACCATAATCCTTTATGGCTAGATGAGGACCTTGTTTTATCTAATAGCTACAAAAGAAGCTCTGAAGACCTAATTGAGAATTTGTTTGGTACTGATTTGGTCAAGCTCTTCAACTCTCAAGACCTAATAATTTGAAATGGAGTAATGAAGTGGCCAAACTCCAATCAAATGACTTGTATTCATGGGCTATGTAGTAGTGTTGTAGATTATGTGATATTTGATATCCCCGTTTCCAACCAAATAAAAACTTTTGACCTTTTAAATGACCATGAGCCTGACTCTAATCATAAACCTTTAACCCTAACTCTAAACTTTTCCATGCATACGAGCACCATTGAATAGAATTATGATAATCATAGGAATTTGCGCTTTGACAAAAGTAAAGTTAACATTTTCTTAAAGGATTTAAATAGTAAATTAAATCTTCTAACTTATAAGAACAACATTGAAGAACTCTATCATAATTTTACAACTACCCTTTCCAATTCTATTAACATGTGCTCTTTCGAGGTGTCCTATAAAAAGAACAATAGAACGACCAACGCTTGGTATGATAAAGAATGTGAAATTGCTAGGAAAGCCATTAGAGATGCTTCTAATGAGTCCTTAAAACTCGATAATATCTATACGTACAAAGCCCTAATTAAAAGGGAAAAAAGGCGTTATATCAATAAAAGGCAAGATCAACTTTCACAACTATATAAGTTGGATCCTAATAAGTTTTGGAGCCAAATTCTAAACCACAATACTAAAGAAAATAACAGGATTCCCTTAAGGGACTAGAATTCCTACCTTAAAAGTATTTATGAGTTCCCTAATGCCATGGACACCATTCCTATTATCCCTACAAAGGAAGAAGTTTTTTCTTTAGATGACATAGAGTTCGAGGTTAAGCGACTTCCAAATGGGAAAGCTAAGGACATTGAAGGCTACCAAGATGAAATTTTTTAAATCAGAGGGCCAATCTGTATCCGTCACATACACAAGCTCTTCAATTTAGTAGTCAAGTAGGTCTTCCCTAAACCCTGGACGCAAAGCCTCATTGTTCCTATTTTTAAAAATGTGGATAGAAACATTCCCTCTAATTATAGGACCATTATGATTAGCCCGATTTTATCCAAGCTTTATGGAATTATTTTGGAAAAGAAGATTAGCCTTTGGCTAGAAAGTCATGGTAAAAGAGCTAAAGTCCAGGTCGGGTTTAGGAAATATTATTCAACTGTGGACCATCTTGTTACCTTTAGGATCATTGCAGAGGAGTTCCGTAATACTAAAACCAATCTTTTTTGTTGACTTTAGAAAATCTTTTGACATGGATCTTAGGAAAAACATTTGGAATAGGTTGGAAGAGATAAAAGTGTCTCTTGAGTTGAGGGTTGTTGCAATAAGGGAACATTATTGCTAAGTTTAAAAACATTAAGGGTTTGTCAAAAGAGATTAACTACAATATCAGAGTCAAACAAGGTTGTCCCTTGTCCCCTACCCTTTTTGACATATACATTGACAAGTTAGAAGATTGCTTGGAAAAACCAGGTTGTGTCGGACCTACTCTCACTAGTATATTCATCAATCTTCTTCTTTATGCCGATGATATCGTTCTTATGGCAAGGAGTCCTCATGATCTTGAAAACCAACTAAGAATCCTCAAGGATTTTTTCTCCAATATGGGTATGACTGTTAATATTGATAAGACTAAGGTCATGATTATTAAATCCAATAATATCCCTTATGATACCTTCGTATATGACAACAACAAATTGGAGGAAGTGACTTCATACAAATATCTTGGAATTGATATTCACCACAAGCTCAATTGGAATTATAGCATTGAGAAACGAATTATTGGGGGATGGAAAGCTTATTATGGGCTTGAAAACAATTGTAAATCAACTGATCTTTAGATTTGGGATAAGAAGAAACTCCTCTTTGAGACTCTTGTTACACCTATTATTCTTTATGGATGTGAAGTATGGGGTTGTAGTATCTCTCGTGAATCCTGGAGAAATATAAAACAAATACAGAAGAATTTTATAACCTATAATCTCAAAATTAAAGGAAATACACCGTATCCCATCCCCCTCTTAGAAATAAGCCTCTCCCCCATCGAGAGCATGGCTATGAATAGATACCTAATGTATAAGAACAGTTTAAACAACATGGAAGACAAGAGGCTTCCCAAAATTGCTTCAAAATCAATTCATAACTAGCATCGACTCAAGCGAGGATGGCATGAAGATTCCCAGTCTTGGATAAACTATTGGGGAATCATGGAAGACACCATTTTGCAGAATGAAGATACTATTAAAAAATGTCAAATCAAAATTTAAGGAGAAAATGTGGTGTGATAAAGAGTTAGAGGAAAAAATAAAATTAAGGTAATATAAGGATGTAATCAACCATAATCTAGAAGATCAAAATTATCTTTCTGTTTTTCCAAGTGTAAAGAAAAAAATAAGCATTGCTAAGATAAGAACAAATTCTCATGAGCTCCATAGTGAAACTGGGCGTTGGTCAATTCCTTAAACACCATGAGATGAAAGAGTGTGTCACATTTGTGACACTAAGAAGGTTGAAGATGAAAAACACTTTCTCTTAGATTGTCCAGCCTATACCCATATTAGATCTCATTTTCAAAATATTTGTCACACTACCAACCTTCCTAACCTCTTAACTCAACAAAAGTATGGTGATCTTGGAAAGATTCTCTTAATGCTTTTTGATCACAGAAACAAAATTCTAAAGAATCACAAGTAACCACTTACCCTCTTAAGCTCTGATAAACCAATTCGATCTTAGTGGACGTTAATCATCATCATAATGAAATGATTCCCTAACATATACATACTTTTTCTTTTATAATTTTATCTACCCTAATATATTTATTTCTTTCACTTCTCACTAATGACACTTAGCGAATTCAATCTTACAAACCTAAGTATGCATTTACTGGACTCGCCTTAGAGTTATATATTCTCATTACTACAAAATGACCCATGACAAAGATGGATTATAGACTCCTAAAAATTAAGATCTATGGCTTTTAAATTCTTGTCACGTGTAGATTTTGTACATTCTACCTCCATTCTTACGCTATGCATGAATGACTTCGCTTCTTTTCCACTTTTGTTGTATTTTCTTTTACAATACTTTAAAATCTTATGTCAAAGTCATTGAATGTAATGATAAAATTCAAACATGATGTGTTTTAACTTAATGATGATGTTATACCTAGAACTTGGTCCTCAATTATCTAAGAGTTTGGTTGTTACACTTTTGTAGGATTTTTGGATCACCTTTATGGGTTTTTACCATTTATGTGGGAATTTGGATTAGTTTCAATTCTTTTTATTGTAGATTTTCTTGATTATGGGTGTAAGTGGATTTAGACAAAAAAAATTTGGCGATGTCTTTAGTTTTGATAATGCATGATTCTACTATTGTTCTGTAAAACAATGAAATTTTGATAACAAGATTGTGTGATCTCAAGCGGTTGCACATTCTCAATTGTTTGGTTATTGATAAAGCCAACTCGACATTTTTTTAGGGGAGTTTTGGAACCAATCTCTTGCCCTAGAGAATTGCAGTGCTCTTCTTACAAGTCATATAGTTTAGAAGGCATTCTAAAGCTCCATCCATTGGTAATAATAGGAATGATTGTGATTGTTTCTTGTCATTTTGTCACTCTTATTGTCATTTATCTCCTTGCACCCCCTAAAATTTTAGTAGAGGGCTTATTCATTACCAATTTAAGGAAAACTACAACATTTGCTTTAATTGGGATACCTTGTTCTTTTCATCTAGTTTGTGAGGAATCCTTCCCTTAGTGAACCTAACATCCACCTGCAACAACTAAACTTTGTGAAGGTGAAGTGAGTCCACAAACATATTCTATCATCAAGCAACATTCTAAGGCAACATATTGGTTACATTTAGGCTCCTTTTAGCACATGTGCATTCGTTCTTTACTAACCTCTCTTATTTTCAAATCTCCCATTTGTGTGCTTAATTTAATTACTTGTTTCCCTTGTTTCTTGTGTGTCGTTTGAAGTAGGATTAGGGCCTATATGTGGTTGTTTTCCATGCTATTTTAGATTTGCTTTACCTTAGTATAACACATAGTTGTGAAGGGAAATTCATTCTTGGGGCATTATGATTATGGATTGGAATCACTACATTTTTTTTAAGTCATTACTTTAGCTACCGCATGAGAATGATATTTCCATGTTTGGATCATTTTCTTCTTGAGCTGACTATAATATATCTGGTATTCTATGCTTGTGTATGTGCACTTGCATACCATTTTCTCTCTCCCCGTACAAGCTATTATAGTGCATCCTCTTAATGGGGCCCAGGCATTGAGCACCCATTTCACAAAATGGATGCCATTTCGATACACATTTTGATATTTTCACATGTTTACATCATACATTAAAGTGTTAAAATTAGGGGTATTATGCCTTCCCCATAACAATTTATGAGTCTTGGCATGCTTAAAAGTAGTAGCTACAATTTGATTTTTGAAAGTGCTTCCTTTAAACTCTAAGAACACTACAATTGTTCTAAATACATTAGGCATTGCAATCCCTTTAAAGGAAAACAACTAATCACAAACAATTTCCTTCACCTAAGTTGTCACAACAAGGAAATACTCTAATGTTAAAATCACCCAAAAATTGCACCTAGCCCCTATTGTTTACTCATGTCTCTAAGGGAATTGAACCTTGGTGGGTGGCCTAATTATGTGAGAACAATACCATCGATAGAAATATATCTACATATAAGAAAAACATAAGAGGTCAGGTATGCAAGAATAAGATAAGATGATTTTCAAAACTATACAGATATGGCACACTCTTCATTGTGTTATGTATTTATAGAGTTACACAATTGTTGGAGAGAGATCAAATTTCACCAAGTCTCCTATGATTACAATAAAATATATAGTTTAAGTAGGTGATTAAGTGTGACTAATCCCCCCATGAGTTATGTACAATGAGATAGGGAGACTAAAATGAAAAAGAGTAAGTTACAACTATAATACATGATTTAATTAAGTCCACTATAAAATTAAGGACTATGTCTCATCAATTTCTCCTTCATGAGAGGAAATCATCCCCAAATTTATATTAATGGTGTTTTCCTTTTTATGAAGGAAAACATACTTGGAAGGCACTATGTATTGGCCAAAATGTCTTGACGGAGTCTTGGGAGGCAAACCTTTATTGAAATGTGACCTAGTGCATCTGTTAGTGTTTGACAAGAATTAAACAAATCCTTCATGTTGAAGAGTTGTGATTACTATGAGTCATCGAAAGGTACGTGCATAACCTGTAATATGTATATTCGCACGTGGAGGGGAACCATGGACTTGGGGTTCTAGAGAAAAATGCAACACCATATGCTTTAGAGATAAAGTGTTTGTAGTAGGTACTAAAGAAGAATTTAAAGTGTGATGTGGACTCGATGCTTGGAGTAACACCTCCCTATTGAAGCTTATGAATAATGTTGTGGCAAGGAAGGAGGAATACACACAAAGGAAGAACATAGAGTTCTAAATTTATGGAGGTTGAATTGCTTAATAGAATTTTATTTGGATAAAAGGGATAACAATGTGATATGGTAATTATGGAGTTTAGAGGTGTTGAAAATCCCATCATAATGTGCCTTTCTGTCAAATTGGTAGGGATTCCCAAGAAGCATGCCGTAACAATCCAATGGTGTAATATTACAATGAACTATGTGAATGAAGTGTCCAATGGAAAAAGTGGCAAAAAACTTAAACATGATAAGTGTTGAGAACCTTCTTCCTTCACCCATACAAGAGATATGATTATTCTTAGAAATCATGAGGTAGAAGATCTACAATGAATTCTTCAATAAACCCTAACCTTAATCAAACAAACAAGTTGAAATTAGTAGCACCACAATAAATTTCAAGAGAGTGCAACACAAGTAGAGCGGATTTGTGTAGGTGCCCTTAGAAAAAATAATCATTAAACACACTTGAATGTGATAATTGTACAAATGAGGGATGTTGTGTATCTATACCACTCCTACTAGGATTAAGGCACTATCCCTAAGGAGAAGGCTAGGTCGACCTTACCCTAAATTAGAATAAAGTATAATAAATTACAATAATGGTGTAACTACCCACTACTACCCATAGGTAGTCTCATTAAGATATTGAATTACTCATAACAGAATAATATGGGGTACATAGGGAGGTACCCAAGGGGATAATGAATGTAATATGGCTATAATAATGGAATAGACACACTCTGCAATTAAAAGGAAATAATGTAATAATAAGGGGTAGTTGGCATAAACCCTCATGATAAAGTATAAATACACATGAGTATCATTGTATTGGATGTATGTTGAATTATATTGTCTAATTGCAAGCATAATTTGTGGAGTGATTCATTCCATAAGGACTATTTTATGGTGTTACCCTACCTTAAGGGTTCTTCTCTCTATATTCTTGTGTTGTTCATGGTGAATGTTTTAGTATCATGGATGTTTAATGGTTTTTTTTTTTTTCTCCGAAGTTTTATGGTTTATTCTCTCTTACATCTATCGAGATTTACTACAAGTGGTATCAAATATATTTTTTGGGCACAAAGTGGGAGAATTGTTTTACTTTTTGCATATTTATGATGAAAAAAAGAGGATGAAAGAAATCATGTTGATTTATGAAACTTTATATGTAGAATTTGAAGAAACCAACTATAGATCTTAATTCCTCTCGAAAAAATACCCAATTTAAAAAGAAATCCAAAACGAAGTCTATGAAGTGGAGATATTGTTGATTTAAAATAAACCATTTTTAGGTTTTTCTGATGACGATTGCAACTTTGCATATTGGATATCTTTTTATAGAGTGCACAGATTTTAGTCAAACCAATGTCAATAAATCTAGAGAAGCAATGGCATTTCATAATTCTCGTCATAATACCCAATCTGAGAAGTATCACAAAAGTTATGATCATTTTACATTTTCGACCTCAAACCCTAACTGTATAAAGGAGCTCCATTGAAAAGTAAGTGATTCTCCTTGAAACCCTAGCTATATCGTTTTGTTTTTCACAAACAAGATGTATTCTATAGGAAAAGATGACGATCCTAGTATTGAAGAATACATAAAAGAAATGAAGTTATTATGGGGAAAGACATGGAAATTGTGGGTATATATGCATTTAAAAGGTGATGCAGACATATAGTGGAAGTTGCTATATTTTTTGGGTTTTCACAAGCAAGATGTATTTTGTAGGAAAATGTGATGGTCCTAGCATTGAAGAGTACATAAAATAAATGAATCTTTTATGGGGAAAAATGTGGAAATTGTGGTTATATATGCATTTAAAAGGTGATGCAAACATATGGTGGAAGTTGCTTAACCATGATAAGATGACGATACTTTCCGGTGAAGAATACGAAAAAGTACTTTTAGACAGGTAGCTTCATGTTGTAAAGAAAGATAAGAAGAGCACTAGGGACTTATTTTCATTTGACAACTTCATATTACAGGTTCATGGATGTATTCAACAAGAGAAGGTAATTATTTTTATTAACCCTAGTTGCAAACATAATTTCATCAATGTTAACTTAGCTAAAAGATTGCAAGTACCCATAAATAATATTCAAAGCACACAGGTTTAGGGTGAAAATGTTCAATTTTTTAAAGACTTGAAGATTACCATGGATAAATATGTGTTGCATTCATATTTTTATGCTATAGATATGGATGATGTTGATATTATTTTGGGATATCATACGATGGACTCAGTTGATACAATTAATATTAATGTGCAAAAGAATTTTATGAAGCTTTGGTTCAAGAAAAAGAAAATTACATTGCAAGATATTTCTCCCATTAAACAGGAAGGGCCCAAGGAGGCACATGAAGAAATGCTTGCAGGGAAACTAATTGCACAACATCGTGACACATTAGATGAAGAATCCATGGTTGAATCAAAATAAAAGCCTACATAAGCACTTGAAGAAAAGGCTCGGGAATGGCATACAAAGGAAGAAGAAGATAAAGATGTAAATGATTCAAAGGAACCTCGTGTTGAAGAGTCAAATAAAAAAAATCTGATAGCTAAGGTTGCTATATATCGCCACCCACACCACTAAGAGAAAAAATGGTTGTCAAGGCAAGGGCATGAGCGTCTACAAACTTACTATTAATCAACATGGAACCAAAAAGGAAACCAACATGAAGGCACATGAAAGACTAAAAGAAATGCATGGAGATATAAAATTAGCATGAAAAAGACATGAATCCCAAGGAGAAACTAGAATCAAGATTGAGGAGGAAAGGCCACAGTTAGACCCTATGTCCACATTTCACTAGGATGGATGTTTGTGCATGGCACCAATTGACTGGATTGCTTAGTATGTCATATTATATGGCTTCTTCCCATGTTTTGAGGATGAAACATACCAAGGGAGATGGAATATAATTTACATAGGAAGGATAATATGGGGTACCCAAGGGGAAAATGAATGTAATGTCGCCATAATAATGGAATAGTCTCAATTTGTAATTAAAAGGAAATGATATAATAATAATGGGTAGTTGGCATAAACCCCTAGGAATACTCTTGAGAAGGTATACATACACATGAGTATCATTGTATTGGATGTGTGTTGAATTATATTGTCTTGTAGCAATCATGGCTTGTGGAGTGATTCCTTTCATCAGGAGTATTTGATGGTGTTACCCTACCTTAATGGTTTCTCTCTCTATTTTCTTATGTTGTTCATGGTGAATGATTTGGTATATTGGATGCTTAAGGGTTTATTTATGAACTTTTATGGTTTATTCTTATATCTATCAAGGTTTAGTATAGCTGGCATGTGGCCACAAGTGAATATTAACCAAAATATCTCAACAATTTCTCTTAAGTTGAATAAGTGGCCACATATATGACATCACACCCATAGATTATCACAAAATATCACCATATCAACCCCCAAAAATGATGAGTTGGGGACATCAAAAGCATACCGTGCATAAAGAAATCCTTCACGATCAATAGTGGGATTTATCGTGCTAAAAGGAGTTTTCAATAACACAAACTCATACTTGTTAGGTAGAGGAGGGCTAGTTGAAATAAGGGCCTGTGATGGAGGTGACTTTGGTTGCTAAGAAGTCCGAGAAAGAAAGTCAAAATCATTTATAAGAGTGGGATAACCCACTTGAGAAAAGATGACAACAATGAAGTCAATTTATGAACTATTAAGAAACAAATTTCTTTTGGCTACCACTATCCAAGATGAATTGTTTGCATTTTTTCCATATTTGGAAAGTGTGAGTTAAAACAACTTATTGCTTGAGATATGTGTATTGTTGAGCTAGAGGGACCAATGAAGGGTTACAACAATTGGGATATTATAACTTAGGCTCATTTGGTTGTTCCTCAAGGATAGGTTCTTTGTTTACCTATTACAATTCAAGAAGGAGATACTTGGCCTTTCTAGCCAACAAGGTGTGACATTCATCATCCAAATTACCATACCATCAATGATAAAAGTGATATTTGTGCTTCACTTAGCCAATGAGAATAGTTGTCTCTAAAACATAAGCAATGTTGGTTGGGAGAGTTGGGGTGAAAATCCCTTTATGTGCAAGAGTTATACAAACTACTTGGTGAATTGATTTGCCTTACCTTCAATTTTAAAAGCTAGTTTGAAGGCATGATCGAATGAGGAGATGGTGAAGAGTTCTAGTTCTATCCGATTTGAGGAAGAAAACTAAAAATGAAATCAATATAGAGGGTATCTATTGGATCCCTTAACTCAAGTTTCATGGAGACTCTATTGAAGTGTTGGATGAACTCTTAGACTAATGGTCCAAGAGTCTCTCAAATTTGTAGCCAATATGCTAATGTTGCATCCTTATATTGGTAGAACTAATTAGATAATGTTTTTGAAATCATCACAAGTGTCAATTGGAGGTTGGTTGGAGGCTGCAAATTGTTGATTGTGTGTTTTCCACCATGTGAGGGCTTGTTATTCCTTGTGTGCCTCAACTACGAGGTTCTTTTGAGTGTTTGTTAGAGTAGGTTGAGTTTTTAAGCAAGCTTCCAATTTTTAAATCTAGGAGTCAAGCAAGTCCCCATTTAGGGATTTGCAAATTTAGGAATGTAAAGCTTCGTGTCTAGTATGAAAGATTGTTGAGCAGTGAAGGGACCTATGGAAATATTGGTTTGAGGACACGATTGGTGCTATAGGGTTTAGTAAAACAATTTATTGTTCAATGATGAGGACTTACTAGAACATACTCATCATATCCTACTTCATTTTCCATTGAATTCCTATTGTTGTTGGACTTTATACATTGTTGAGTAATGAGGCTTTACAACAAGACCGTTTTTGTTCTTGCTTCTATTTGGATAAGATTTGGGCAAGGTTGGAGTCTTGAGAGTCTCCGAAGTCACTAGAGGTTTTACAAGGAGCCATAAAGAAATAGGGATTTGCTCGTATAGATAGGTTTTTGCAACTAGAAATAGTGATCCATAGGTTATTTGGAAAAATTGTTATGTCCCTAATTGTTGATTTAGTGATGGTGACCTGAGAATCCTCATTAGAATGATAAATTGAAAGAAATTCAAAAAATCAAGGACCATAATTGGTAAAACATTATAGTGTACCACTCAACCATTTTAGAATTTTAAGACATTATGATTTGCAACCATGGTCCCATGGTTTAAAAGGTGATCACCTTATGGAGCTCCCATTTTTTTTCTATATTTATCCCCTAAATTGCTTGAAGGGAGCTTGAAGAAATTTCTTGGGTAGGAAGAATATCCTAGAGAAGACCATAATGGCAAATACCAACAATATAAGCACAATACCAACAATATAAAGATACTTGCATACAAGCAAAGCATAAAGAGGACAATGATGCAAATATGAGAGAAGAAGATTGTGGAAATTGTATAGATACGATACATTCTTAATTATATTATGTATATTTTAATAGAGGTATAAAATTGTTGGAAAATGATCAAATTTCACCAAGTCTCCTATGATTACAATAAAACATACGTTTTAAGTTGGTGATCAAGTGTTACCAAGTCTCATATGAGCTATGTACATTGATATAGGAAAATTAAAATTAGAAAGTGTAATTTACACTTATAATACATGGTCCAACTAAATCCACTAGAAATTCAATGGATTACATCTCATCACCCAACACACCTTTATGATCTAAGTGCATATACAAATGATTACATCTAGACCACTTCAACACCTATAGTTGCATGTGCCAACCCTTTCATCCCTACACGAGGTTGGCCCATGCACCAATAATACCAATTAGGGTTAAAGGGCAACACCTCTTGTGGGGTCAAAGGGGCAATTCCACCAAGGGCCTTTTATTATGACTAATAGGTGAGGTAGAGGTGTAGTGCCCTTGCAGAGTTCAACGTACTGCCTTGAAAAATATAGAGCATTTGTCAAAGACAACACCACATGCACCTAGCTCCAAATCTTGTGGACCAAGTTCTAGTTTCATATATTCCCACTCAATGTTTTGTGTGCGTGCCTACAACTTGGTATGCTAATTGTCGCCCAAGGCCGTTATGGAAGGCTAGCCATATAATTGAGCCTTGGTGTAGCACCTACAATTGGGAATGCCAATTGTTTCCCAAGACTGTTATGGAAGACCCACTGTCTCTTTAATTGAGTCTTAGAGCAATATTTGGTTCAAACATATTACCACTTTCTTAGGTATTTTCTTTCAATAATTACCTAGCGAACAAGATTCAACCTTGTAGTTCTCCTCGAAACTTTGACAAATGTTATTTCTCAATATTTCCATCCTTTTATCATGTATTTCTTCCATTACGACAACTACTTGAAGATATTTAATGCTATTTCTCCATACAAATTATGAATGTGTACATAATCATATAGTTTAACTAGATTTTCACATGTTTATACTTTTTTTGTATCTTTGAATTCTCTCGAGTTTGAAGTTCTCTTTACTCCAACACATCCTCGTCTATCAACGTAGATTACAACACCTTCATTGCTAAACCATGACTCCATTAGCTAGCATATACAATTAAAGAGGCACAAGCATTATAAAACAGCTATATGCCCCAATCCCTTGTTGGGGTTGTCTAAGGATATGTGCACAACCAAGAAGGGGAGTAATCATAGACAAAGGGAGCAAGATAAAGAGCCAATAAATTGGCCCTTTTTCGATTTACTCTCATTGGAATTTCATGATCTAACTTTGTCAAAATTCACCATCAAACCTATTGAAATTGCATATTTTGATCACATAGATGGATTTAGTAGCTTTGAAAACCCCACCGCCTTTGGATTATACAATCTTCAAAGTAGGAAAAATCCTACAATATTAAGAGCTATTGGCTTAGCCTTTGTTGATATGATCTCAAGACCTCAATGTGTAGCTACGTCATCATATGCATACAAACTTAACCATCTAAAATAACCCGCTAGTGGTCCATAAGGGGGCAAACTTCCACTCCTTCCAGATGCCTTTAGATCTTAGGCTGTTGACCTATTTCCTTATGTTGAAGGAAGACGAGCTCTTGGCCAATAAAAATAGTTTTAGATCATACTCTAAGATAAAAAATGATTTCAATCAATCACTAATATCCACTAAATACTCAATATCTCATTTAATCATTACTAAAACTACTTTAATATTTAAAAACACCTTTCCTTTAACCCATACCTAAACTTACATTATACAATCTATGAGTCTATAAGCAAAAGGAATTTTAAAAGATTCAAATAAAAAACACTAAAGGGTGCAGCTCAAATCCTCATTTGCCACGATAAGCAACTAAATCAAATCATATAAAGTCACACTTCTCTATCTAGAGACCAAAGGCATGGAGGGAAACCACATTTCATTCCATGAACCAGAAAATATAATAAAGCATAGAGCAAGAAATTCAATAAGAAGATATAATGAAGGAACAAGAAGATCCAATGAAGTATAGAGCAAGAGACCTCTGGGAAATACTTGCAATGCATTGGATGATCAATAATATTGCGAGTAATGCCATTATTTCACTGCAACGCTGGCAATCTTTCATCCATAGAACAATTTCATTCATTATCCTTTTAATACATCGTTTATACAAAAGCCTGCTCCTCTCTACGAAAATTGAGTTGCGATGCTGTGTCCGCCCTGCCACCTAAGTGGTTGGCGAAATATATACATTGTTCGAGTAGAGTTGTGGCTTAGCATAGCATGGCATCATGGCATGTGGAGCCTCTGTCACTTGTTTCACAGGACTCCACCAGAATTAGGCTTCCTCTAAAGGTGGTGGAGCGGAATCACAGCTTCCCAGTCATTACCCGATTTCCATTACCAGGTGGGCGCACAACCGCGGTTCGCCTACGCTGCGCGTCGCGAAAACCCGGTGGCTCCCAACAAACAATGAAAGAGGACTCCGATTTGGATTCCCCCTCCCGTGTCGACCTCGTCCCCGCACAATTCCAGAAGACTTCTCAGTACGAGAGACTGTTTTCAAATCTAAACGAGGCCACCCTCCGACGGGAGCCCGGTAATTATTTGTTTTAAGGGATTAATTATCTTTTAAACAACCAAAGGATTCTGATTAAGTTGCCACCGTGACTGAACAGGGAGCATAACCGGTTCTGTCTTATTAGTGGCGGGCACAACGGTATGTATATGTATCTCGTTTTACTTCAAAATTTGCAATTCCCAGAACGATAGAAGAAAATAAATTATTTTAAAGTCCACGAGGCTAACAATAGACCGCCTCATACATTGATTTCCACATTTCAGCCCTTTTCCTGTTTAACTTGATGATGAGCTTCCACAATTTTTTCATTGTCTTCTCGCTGAATAAATTATTCAAAGAGCCAGCTGTCAAGATACTTACATAGTTGTCCCTACTATCTTTGAAGGCTTCACACTCTAAAATGAAATGTTTTTCTGTTTCCACTTTTCCAAAGGTGCAAAACATACACACCTTTTTTCCCAACCTTCCTTTGGTCTTTTCCAACGCCCAGTTTCACAACAGAGTTGATGGGAATTGGTTCTTAATTGGGCAATAAGCATTTTGGCTCTCCAAGATATATTGCCCCCTATGTATGCTTTTTGATGATGATTGTAAGTGGGGTTAAACTCTTCAATATAATACTCTTTCTTTCTCCCTAGCCCTTTATCCCAGGTTCACTTGTGGAACCTATCGATAACAAAAGCCTTTATCTCTTTACTATTAGTCGGGTACCTATTCAAGTGAATATCCCATTTACTAAGCCATTTAATATTTTGCCGCATCCACGTCTTCTTTCTTTTGCACAATATGTCATTGAAGACGACCTTAGGCCACTGACCGTCTTCCATTTGCTCAATTTTTTTTAGATATCTTATGAGACGCACCATAGCAATTGTTTCAATAGGAGCAACCCCCATTTCACTTAGCATGATATCATAAGGAACTGAACTTTTAATTTTAAACTTGTTTGTAATCAAGCGTTTTTTAATCTTCTCAATTTGCTTCCACTGTAAGTCAAATGTACTGTTGGCCCACACTTCACAGCCATAGAGAACCACCGAGATCACTTGTTGTCGTCCTTATACACACCTACTAATGTGGAAAGTCTCCAACCCACTTGGTGTGTCCTTGGAGGCACAAACCTAAGTCTAGACCCAGTGTCAGCTCAATCTAGACCTCTTCCGTCTAGGCTTACTCCTAGGGAAGCCAAGGGGGGTAGACCCTATAAAACTATGTGAAAGTTTATTTTAATTCTAGGAGTTAATTTAGTTGTTAATTAAGAAAACCCAACCCAGTGAGAAACAACAAATGAAAATGTGCAGTTCCTTTAATGACAAACAAACCTTTTATTTGTAAATCAACAATTAGACCAGTGCCTAAAGATTACCCCAAAATTGATTTAATGAAATATACAACAAATATACAATTATACAAGAATGAAACTATGTTATGAAACTTTACACTTAGACCAATTATGTTCAAATAAATAAAGAATGCTTTGAAACAAGTATACACATGAAAGAAGATTGCTTAAAAAAATGACTTGCTTGAAAAGTAAATGTTGTGAAAGAGTGTGTAGGTAGATTTTAGCAAATTTTAAGTCTCTCTTGAATTAAGGGGGAAATTTAGTGTGAGAGATGCAAGCCTACACTATGTGACTACTCCTAATTCTTATCCCCTCAACCAAAATGAAGTGTTGGGTGCTCAATAAGAAGAACAAACAAGGTTTTTCCCTAGCTCCATAGGTCAAATCTGGAATGCTTGGGCGTTCAACAAGGAGGACACGTAGTGCCGTGAAACTTTCCTCGGCTTCAACCCTTTGTAGCCTTTCAAGTCACATTTTTTGGTGGTAGAAGCAATAATAATTGGGTTCCTAATTAATCTAGCCTCTCAATCCTTTGCCCTTTCTTAGTTACCCAAGATTCACAAAGTGGCAAGGGGAGGAAATACGAGGCAAAGGTGGGGCACACATTTGATTACTTTGCAGCAAGTTAAAACTTAAACTAGCCTTCACTATATTATATGGATGGCAAAGCCAATCACTATGCAAGGTGTGAGCAAAATTAAATGAATTAAATTACTTGAAATAAAAGAACAACCTCACAACTATGGCACAAGATGGAGAACAAGCCTATCGGTTTTGGCCAAGGTGGGTAAAGAAAAGTAAAACAAAAAATTGAATCTAAATCTAGCCTTCACGATATTGCATGGATGACATAGCCAATCACTTTGCAAAGTGTGGACAAAAACACAAAAATTATTTACACTTTACAGAAAAATTTAGAGTAAAGAAAATGCAAGCCCAAGAGATTCTCTTGGGCTGCTTACAATGCTTAGAAAGTGAGATAGAGAAGAGGGTTTGGCACCCAAACTCTTGGATGCTTCCTTGAGTCTTTTGGGAGCCAAAAAAAATGCAGAAATCCTTTTCTAACTTGCAAAACCTGTAAAAAACAACAAGTTTTTCTTGCTAGAAATTGCTAAAAGTGATTTGAACAAATTGTGTTATTAAACGACAATATACAAAAATTATTTAGTAAAAATTATGAACATAAAAATGGAGATTAGATTGTAGATTTCGATGAAAATAATGCTAAAAACTGATAGATATGTGGCTGAAAATGAAAGCAGAAAAAGTAGAAGCTTTAGATGGTTGAAAAAGATGGATTTCCATATCTGAAATCCCTTCTCCAAGCCTATGGTAATCTGCAGATTTTTGTAAACCCTTACTACAAAATACAAAGAAGGTGAGTGTGTTCAAATAACTTGCAAAATACTTTCTAAATTAACTAGAAACAACTCACAAAGACTAATAGTAAGACTACTACTAATCTATTCCAAACAAAATACATTGCTTGGGTCTCCAAGTAAAAATGCAAGCAAGGAAATACAAAAGAAATAAATTGCAACAATATTACCTCATAAACAAATCAAACAGTGGCTTCAATAATACTCCAAGAGACACAAGAACTCCTCCAAAGCTTCTATTTCATTAACCAAGAAAAGATTTGCCCAATGGCACCAAGAATCATGAGATAAAATGGGAGAGGATGAGAGAGAGATGGGAGAGATTTTGGCATAGTAGAGTTGTTGTGAGAATAGATGTAAAAATGAGGAGGGGTAGGATTTTTTTTATATGAGGTAGAGAGGAAAGACCCCTCTTGGATGAGCTCCAAGTGTCATTCATCTAAGAGAAAGAGACAAAGTCAAGGAGAGCGCACTTTTAGGGTTTTGGTAGTGGTTAGGGTTTGAGGGGTGAGAGGGGAAGGGGGAAAACACCTTTTCCTTTCACCAAACATAAATTTAGGCTCAAGGAGGGGTGCACTTAGGGTTTTGGACACCCTCTTACTTTAATTTTTTATTTTAACCAAGTTGATGAGCTAGGGGGGCACACTTTTCACTAGGGAGTTACCACTTTTGGTTGTTGGCTTAGCAAGGGGGGGTAATTTAAGTGGAAAATCGCTTTTCCAGCTTAGGAAATACATTAGGAATCATTTCCCCACTTTTTCTCATGACTTTAGTCATTTTTACAATTTTTGGTTTTTTTACCTTAGCTAATTAAACGCTGACTTTTGACTGAATCTAACTCCTCATAGGCAATGAGCTAACAAAACTTGTCCAATTGAGCTGAAACTTGGTCCAAGGGTGCAGGGGGTCATCTGCCATTTGATTTGAGTACTCACACCCCTATACTAAATCCCCAAGGACCAAATTTTTACATTTTATATAAAAAATAATTAAAATTTTCAATTAATGAAATTTTTTAATAATTATAAAAAACCTATCAAAACTTAATGGGATTCCGCAAGACTCTAGGAGGTGTCTAGCATGGTCATTTACAACATTCCTGAACCTTAGTCACCCCTTGGGCTCGATCATTAGAACGCCTTTCACCACTTTGGAGGACTTTGTGAGTGAAAAACTCAAGGATAATTAAAATTGCCTGGTAGGAAAGATTAATTACTTGAGGAAAAAAAACACTCGATGAAAGGACTTCCTTAATCATAAAGTCCTAGGTAACTAACTAAAATTTGACTCATGGTGACCTATTACATTATTATCCCACGCAGTGGAGCGAACATTTTGAGTACATAGAAAGACGTGCTGGGGGAAATTTTTTCATTGCTGAGCCATAAGTCTTCAAAATATGTTGTACCACAAGGTACATAGCTTCATGGTGACCTATTACATTATTATCCCACGCAGGGGAGCAGACATTCCGAGTACATAAAAAGACGCGTTGGGGGCAAAATTTTCCCTGCTGAGCCATAAGTCTTCAAAATGTGTTGTACCACAAGGTACATAGCTTCATGGTACATGACGTTGACCCCTAGTTAAAATAGGTGGTCAACAATCACTAAAAGCACCACTAAAATCATTTGGGTTGGGTTGTTTTTAAGGCCAGTTATCAATGGTGTGATTAAAACTATTTCTTAGGTCCTGTTGCCACCTTATACGCATCTAAGAGACGTGGAAGAAATCTTCAATCCACTCGATGTGTCCCTGGGGGAAAGTGAGAGTTAAGTTGCTGTCACCTAATCCTCAACTCCTTCGTCTAGGTTAACTCTTAGCGAAGCCAAGGGGGGTAGTCCTTAAAAAATATACTAAGGCTTGAACTAAACTAAGTACAAGAAATAAATCTATGAGTTTTATTCCTTCATCAACCAACCGTAAAGTGAAAATACACAGATCAATTATTCACCACAATATATATATTAAGCATGTACTTGCATAAAAGGATACTTAAGACACATTTGTTAGATGCAAGTAAAATCAAATTGCTTCAAGTAAATGACTGAAAAGTAAATGAAGCATATGGCTTTGCAAAGTGTGTAAATAAGATCAGTGCCTTAAAGGTAATCGTGGGCAGTGTAGTTCGTGTATTTTATTAAGATAAACTGATGTTCAGTTAGTGAAATTTTTTTAATAGCAAGTAAAGTAAATGTTTGTCTAAACTAGATTTGGTCCTTAGGAAAGGTCCCTAAAGTGGAGGTTGAACAATGCCGCAGATCCAATAGGGTAAACCCTCTGATTTGACACACAAGCCCAAGAAAATGTGAAGGGATTCGACAGAGAGAACCTAGATTTCAAAGTTTCCGCCAGATAACCTCACAAATCCCCTTACATTTCCACTAAAACGAAGATTCCTTATAGGATTTCCCTCATTATTCTATCACCACTGACCAACTCAGCGTGTATGAAACTTACTCCCAGCAGATCGAGACTAGCTCGCAACTGGAAGGGTCAGGAACCACACTGAGAGCTGAGGGGAATTGTTTATTTTAAACAAGAAATCAAATGATGAAATTGAAATGTTTTCTAATTACTAATGTCTTCACTGACCAACCTCTTTTCTAATTACTGCACCAAGTACGTTCCACGGATGACATTGAACCTGGGAAACTACATGCTCACTGATGACTTCTACGTGGTAAAGATACCTGACACCAATGTGGTGCTTGGAGTTCAGTGGCTATACTCCCTAGGGAGGTACTCCACTAACTACCAGACTATGGAGATGGAGTTCCAGGGTCAGGACGACAAGAGAGTGATTCTGCGGGGCATGAATACGTATCCTCCTAAGGTCGTAACTGCGAAGAAGATGGAGGCAGTGATGAGACGGGATGACATTGCACAGGTTGCGGAGTTTCATATTTCAGTACAGAGGTCCAAGGGCGGGGAGCCCAATTGTCCGAGAGAGATACATGACTTGTTTCGGGAGCATAATGTCTTTGGTAATGTACCTCCAGGTAGGCCTCCCGACAGGGGATTCAAGTACATCAATAAGTTAGAGGAGGGTATTCGAGCAGTGATTACCACTCCATATAGGCACCCCAGGGCCTATAGAGACGAGTTAGAGAAGTATCTCCAGGAGTGCGGAGTTCACCAGGGGAATGAGGTGAAGCACACGCATTCAGCCGGATCATTACAACCTTTACCCATTCACGATTAGGGGTGGGAAGGCATCCCTAGGGATTTCATCACCAGGTTACTGAAGATGCAAGGGAAGGATTGCATCTATGTCACGACGGACCGACTCACCAAGCTTGCCCACTTCTCCACCATTCCTTTAGACTACTCAGCAGTGCAGGTGATCGAGTTATCTTTTAGAGAGATGTTCCGTTTGCATGGGTGGCCTAAAGCCATCGTCAGTGGCAGGAACGACAGATTCACGGGAAGTTTCTAGCAGGCGTTTCCTAGGTTGGTATGTACCAAGCTGACCTCGAGTACTAGTTACCACCCACCGATCGACAGACAGATTGAGTTTGGGAACACTTGGGTGGAAGGGTATTCGCGGAACTTCATCGCAGGACAACAGAGTGCTTGGGTGATATGGTTACATCTCGGGGAGTACTGTTATCCCACCACCTTTCACATGTCTGTCAGTATGACCCCTTTTTGGGCGCTATACGACTATGAGGTCTTGATTTTTGCAGACATAGCATGCGGAGACTGTAGAGTTCTTCTGGTTCAAGGTCGGTTACAGGATAGCTAGGACATCCTGAGAGCACTGAAGGAGAACCTGAGGGTGGCCCAGAGTCAGTGGAAGATGTATGGGGACAGGTACAGGATGGAGGGGCGGTGGGCCACAAGCCCTGAAGAGATCCTGCAGGTTCGAGGATGGAAATTCCATGATAGGGCAGTTAGGGAGTACGTGGTAAAATGGCAGGGTCTACCTGTGGAGGATGCTACTTGGGAAAACGAACAGGTGTTGCAGTTTCCGGGTTTGAAGTTGCTTGAGGACAAGCAAATTTGGGCAGGGAGGACTGTAATGTCTCGTTTTTCCTAGGCAGTCGGGATACCGTGATGGTTTATACAGTTTCCCGTAAACCATTAGACGGATGAGTTAGGAAAATGATATTGGTAAAGTCACTTTCAAATTATAAAGTGAAAACTTAGGAAAAGTGAGTTTATTAATATTAAACCCCTCTTTGAGGGTATTTCTCTCCAATTATTAATTAAATGAATATTTTAATGAAGAAAAAGAAAAGTGAAGGAATAAAAGGACGGTTGAGGGTGGAAAAGACATTATTGACTAATCATTTAAAAAATTGGGTTTTGGAGAAGAGCTCGGTGAGCAAACGAGGGTTTCAGTTGGAAACCCATTTCGGCACCTCGGATTCGGCAGTGAAACTATCTGCCCTAGCCGTGAGATTGGAGAAGCCATCCGGGCTTTTCATTTGCAGACATTGGCATTGTGATTCCGGAGGCATTCATCGAAGAAGGAACTTCATTTCAGTTTGGGGAAGAGATAAGGTATTTTTCCTTGGCACATGTGGAAGGCTGGACGTTTTCCTTTGAGTTGGGCGAACTTCTCTTCATTTTGCTGCGTTTTCCCATTGAATGCTGAGCTCTTCACTGCTGGGCGACTTCTTGAGGGTATTACTTCTATTGATTGTCATTTCTGGGCAGTGTATTACTTGCTGGTCGTGTTCCCTTTCCCAGGCGTTGTGTGAATCATCCTTGGTGCTGCGTGGAGGGTGAGGAAGGAGCTCCTTACTGGTTCGACCTCTGCTGGAAGGTTGACAATATAGGACGAGTGGTAAAAGGATGGGAAAAGACTGCTAGATCGACCCTATCCCTTGGCTGTGCAAGATATGCTTGGGCCGTCCCTTTCCTCATCAATTCGTGTGGCAGGCAGGGTATTCTTCTATTGCTGTGTGTAAATCGAAGTTCCCGGTTCAGTCTTCAACTATCATCTTCATCGTTGGGAGGTATTCCACTTGGTTTGACTGTCATAAACTCAGCCACTATTATTTAAATAAAATCAGACCGAGTTTGAGTTAAATTGCTCCTTCAAATGTTATTGTTTTTCACTATAATTTTGTGGGTTTTACTTAATAATGAAATAACACCCTTGGCATTTCATTGGGGAGGCATAAGGGGTCAAAAAACCAACATAACAACAAATAAAACAAAGAGATAGCCTGCTGTCCAACCAATTTTCACCTACAACCATAAATACAGAAGCATGCAAACTGTTTGACGAAAGTCCAACACCAAACTAGAAGAGTTTTTCCAAATTTTTCAACATAGAATATTTCAAAGAAGTACTGGGGTCAAACATGTCCTGTAGAACCAAAGTCTTCGACAAATTTGCATTTGATGATGCATCTCTTCATGGCACATGGAGTTGACCACCTATGTTGGAGAGACGATCAACACTCCCTACATCAATACTCTGCTCCAATCCCCTCTCTTGATGCGCCGCACTCCAAGACAAAGGGCTGTGAAAAATCAAGAAGTGCTAGAACTGGGCATGTGCTCATGACCTCCTTCATTTTCTCAAAAGTGCGCTATGATGCCTTGGTCCAGTGGAAATCCCCTTTCTTTGTCAAATCGATGAGCGTTGCCCCCAACTGTGAGAACCATTTCACGAACCTTCTGTAGTAACTGCATAACCCAAAGAATACCCTCAACTCCGTGATGTTCTTGGGTGTTGGCTAATCCAAAATGGCCCTGATCTTTTTCTGATGTACCTACACCTCCTTCTCGCTGATAATGTGGCCTAGGTACAAAATCTCTCTCATTCCAAACTCACACTTGGATTCTTTGGCATATAAGGATTGTGACTGCATAATGCTCAGAACCTCATCTAAGTGTGCCAGATGCTCTTCCCAAGTCCTACTGCATATTAGGATGTCGTCAAAGAAGACCAAAAGATACTTCTGCAATTGCCCCTTGAAAATGTGGTTCATGCAAGATTGGAAGGTCGCTGGTGCGTTGGTCAACCCGAAGGGCATGACCAAGAACTCGAAATGCCCAAAATGGCATCTGGAAGTTGTCTTCTCAATATCTTGCTCTCGGATGCTGATCTGATGGTAACCTAAGCGAAGATCTATCTTGTTGAAGAAGACTGTCCCATGTAGCTCATCCAACAACTCGTTTATGCGCGGAATGGGGTACCTGTTTTTGATGGTCGTCTTGTTGAGTGCACGGTATTCTATGCACATCCTCAACGTGCCATCCTTCTTTAGGACCAATACTATGAATGAAGCAAACATACTAGTGCTAGGCCGGATGTGCCCCATCTCAAGCAAGTCCTTGATTGCTTTCTTGATCTCATCCTTGAATCTCTTAGGATGTCTATAGGGTGCGGTGATCACTGGTGTCGCCCTCGCCTCTAACTCAATACTGTGCTCAAATCCTGCGTCTGGTGGTCGCCCTGGTGGTATCGACCCAAATATCGGCTCATACTGACTCAAAAGTGCCCTGATCTCTAGATGATAATGTTTTCTGCCACTTGAATCCCTCCTGTTTGTAATTAAACACTAGGCAACATACACCACATCCCCATGTCTAAAACTCCTCTCCATCCTCTTTGTCGATACTGACCTGGGTGCTCCTGTAGACATGCCCCTCAATACCACCTTTGACCCATTTGTATCTTTGAAACTCATCGTCAGAATCTGATAATTGAACCCAATCTCGCTCAGTGAGTAAAACCACTGAACACCCAATACCGCATCAGTCTCTGATAATTCAACTACATAGAAGGTGTCTGTCATGGTGTAGTTACCTAGTTTAACTTCCAGATCTGGTACCTTGTCCAAGCAAGTCACGGTGTATCCATTTGCCACTGCTACCGTGAATCCCTCAAAATCCTCAGTCTGTAACCCTCTCCGGGATACTAATGTTGCATCTATAAAATTATGGATTGCCCCACCATCCACTAGTGTTGTGACACGTCGTTGCTCTTGAATGAGTCCCTTGAGTCTAATGGTGTCATCTCTAGGTACTCTCGAAAGGGTTTCTACGACTCCACCCTTCGCCAGGACTCGTGGTTTTGCCTTCCCACCTGACTGTGGTCCTACTTGCGGTTGGAGTGTCTTTGGAGTCTGTCCCTCCTCATGTGCATGTTCCTCCTCTAAACCAGAAGAATCACTGTTTGGTGTGGGTCTGATCTCCTCCTCATCACTGTCTAATGCCACCTCAATCTAGTGGATCTGTCCCTTTCCCATGCATCTGTGTCCTGGCACCCATGGATCTCTGCAAGTGAAGCACAACTTCTTCCTCATAAGCTCACGTCTGGTCTCATCATCCATTTTTTCTTTGCCTTTCCAATCCCTTTTAGGGGGTCTCTGATCCTTGTCTTTGTGTGGAACAAAGGGGTTTGAGAAGGTTTTTGTTTTCTGCATTGATTCTCCCATATCTATGGTGCACATAATGGAGTCCTGAAGGGTGTGAGGTTTGAAGGATTTCACCCAATCTCTCAATGGTTTGGTCAACCCCTTAGTAAACAACATCACTAATCTATGCTTAGAAATATCATTCATGGCTACGACCTTTCTCTGGAACTCTGTAATGAAGGACTCAAATGATCTGGTCTGTCGCAACTGTGTCAAATCTCTGAAGTGGAGCTCTGGATCCCTCCGATCAAACCTCTCCATCAGTCTTTCAGTGAACTCTAGGTAGGATGTGATGCGATTGTGACCCAAAGTCACTAATCCGCGATACCACCACTCATGGGCTTGCCCCTCCAAGTGTAATGTAGCGAAGCTTATCGCCTCTGATTCTATCATTTGATTAAGCTTGAAGTATGTGTCAAGCTTTTGCACCCATGCCTGAGCTGAACATTTAGCAGAACCATTGAAAAAAGGAATGGTAAGTTTCCCCAGTTTCTTGATAAAATCCATGTTCTGCGACTGCATGTTACCCCTCTATGCTTCTCTGGGCCTGTTTCGATATCTGATCGAACAATAGTCCATCAAGCTCATGTCAGCGTGGAACTCAGGCACGAGTGCCAAGTAGCCTCTCCTGTACTCTGCAAACGGATCTATTTGGCCTGCCTGCCTTTGTTTGGCATGTCCCATTTGCTGCCCTTGTCCTGGATGTCCAATCTATTGTTCCCCCTGGAATTGCGGAAAGAGCGGCCTAGGAATTTTTTCTTCTTAGATATAGGTGTGAGTGGGTGTCTGTTGCCACCTTTATACACACTTGAGTAACGTGGAATAAATCTTCAATCCACTTGGTGTGTTCCTGGGGGAAAGTTAGAATTAAGGTGTTGTCACCTAATCCTCAACTCCTCCGTCTAGGCCAACTCCTAGCGAAGCTAAAGGGGGTAGTCCCTGTTATCCCCGATATCTAGGGATAACTAGGAGATCATGTCTCGAGGCCCACATGGTCCTAGACATGGAGTACCGAGAGCAGGAGCGACCTGAGCATGGTCCTGGAGGACCCATCTTTTTCTTCTCAGCTAGCTTTGTCCTGTCAGCAGTACCAGCCTCCATCACTACCGGCCTGGGCTTGCATCAGAGAGTGCTCTTGCTCCATGAGGTAATTGGTCCGAGGTATCATGGTATGTGTCATATTTGATCATTATAACCCTCTTAT
>JASDQU010100826.1:27810-42554 GCA_032191745.1 Picea mariana | reverse complement strand
TTCTCCTTGACTTGGCCTTTACTCTTTAGCCTTCCTTAATCCAGATTGCCTTAGGGACGTCTCCCTTGGACTTGCCCTCCTGAATAGAAAGAGCTCCCCATCGAGGTGACAGTGGGTGGGGAAGCTCCTGTTACGCCGGTTTCAAGCCCTGACTCAAGCTCTTGGACCTTTCCTATAAACCGTGCGATAACAGTCCCTAAAGAAAATAATCTAAGGCTTGAACTAATCTAAGTACAAGAAATAAATCTAGGAGTTTATTGCAATAGACAATATGTAAAGTAAATCTACTCTAAGAGCATATATCATTAACCACCACAATATACATAAATAAGTACTTGCATGAAAAAGGATACTTAAGATAACAAGATGCAAGTAAATAAGGAAATACTTCAAGATTAAATATAAATGCTTGAGAAATAAAAGTACTTGAAGCAATTGGCTTTGTAAAGTGTGTAATGAGACCAATGCCTTAAAAGAGTATCGTGGGAAGTTGTTGATCGCGTGTTTTATTAGATTGTCTTTTGAAGGTAAATTAATGAGATAAATTTTATTTGCATTGAAAATAAAGTGTTTGAGAGCTAATCTAAATTTGTCCCTTCAGAGAATATTCCTAGAGTGGAGGTTGAGCTTGCCGAATATCCAACAGGGAGAGTATCCCTCTGATTTTGCACACAAGCTCAAGAGAATGTGGAAGATCCGACAGGGAGAACCTAGATCTCAAAGTTCGTGCAGGATTTTTTACACAAACTCTCTTACGTTTCCACTGAAGCAATACTTCTTAAGGATTTCCCTATTAATATATCTGCACTGACCAACCCAGTGTGTATGGAACTTACTCCCAGAAGATCGAGACAAGCTCGCAACTGGAAGGGTCAGGAACAACACTAGGAGCTGAGGTGAAAAGTTTATTTTAAGCAATAAAGTAAAAAGCTGAAAGGGAAATGTTTTCTAATTACTAAGTCTTCACTGACCAACCTCTTGTGAGGAGCTGAGGAGACGGTTTATTTGCCAACTTTGAAATTGCAGAAATAAAAGCAAGCTAAACTAGCAACTAGTGTTCTACTTTGCAAAAAGGAAAACTAAACTAAAGTTGTGATTTGTTTTAGCTTATTCTTTATGTGAGATTGTTTTGACTTTTAAAGCAAAAAAAGAAAAACTGAAAGGAAATTGCTCAAAACCACAACACCAACCCCCTTAGGGGGAAACACAAAGTGAGGCCTCCCTTGGCTCACTTATTTTGTTAGCTCGGTTACAATGGTCTCTTGAAGAGACTTGGGATCTCTTTAAATGAGATGTGGATCCTTATATTGAAAATGAAATTTTAAGCTTTTACAATATTTCCCAAAGGTGCAAGGTAGTTTTGGGGGTCTTGGAAGCTCCTAATCTTCAAGATTTGGGCAGCATATCCCTTTGTTCTTCCGCAAACCTGCACAAAACAACAAGCAAACCAAGGTACAATATGCCCAAAAACACTTTAAAAGTGTCTTGGCGTGTTAGTAATAAAAAGCCCAAATTTTTCTTAGTTAAACTTTATTGAAAATTACGAAAAGGAACTAAGGAATCAAGCTAAAAAGCTTGCTTCCTTAGGATCTTTTGCTTCTGTTTTAAGGCAGCAAATTACAAGCACTAAAATGCCAAATATATAAATGAAGCACCTAGAAAAAGAGACTATCTGCATCACACGTGCCAAAGTCCTACAATAAGGGCACAACGTTCTGGGTGTAATCTTAGGACGTCCCTCAAAGAACCATGTCAGGGCCATCCAAATCAAAACATAATATAAGATCAGGAAAACCTATGTTCATAAGAGATATTATTCCTTAAATCATGCAAAGTAAGTTGTTACTTAAGATATAAGCCATAGAAATAATTCACCTCAGTATCCCCTTCAAGTGTCACATTGGCTCAGGACTTTATGTGAGTTGGCAAGTTTAAATATGGGAGGGCCTTCATCAAACCCTATTAGGTGAGACAAATAAGAAAATGAAAGAAAAGATCCAGGTAGAGGGATAGGTTCCGAGGGAAACAGTGAAAGAAAAGAACCCTTCAATAGTAAGTGTGATAGTGGTACATGTTGGGCTTACTTCATGGCTTATGGTGTCATTAAATCTATTTCTATGAGCGTCTCTATAGAGGGAGCGCTTGTTTCTTGAGGTACCCTTTCCTCGTTACTTTTTGCATTCTGAACCCCTTAATTTTCTTTTGATTCCCATTCATTATTTTGCAATTCCCCTTTACAGGTTTCAAGCTTTATTCTTTCATTTTTTTACTGGGCTAAAGTCCTGTTATAGATGTGCATTCAGTGCATCAGGGATTACCATTAGAGGGGGTAGAGCTCAAGCTGGCTTGTGGCTTTTATAGGTGGCCTTTATCATTTTTTATATACATAGCAACTGCATCAACCTCTGGGCCTTCAGCCCCTTCTTCTCATGAGAGAATGGACCGTGACCCATTACCGAAGATTGGTACACAATGACAGGCTCTAGGATGGAAGGTGTTAAATATGGTTGGGAATGAAACGTTACCCTTGTGAGGGCTCCCCAATATTACCCCTTTTCCCTGGGCGGTGACAACACGGGACTAGGTCACATAGGCTGACCACGAAGGTGAAACAAGGCAACAAACATAACTTCTTGAGCGAGTGATCCATAATCCAACTTCAACCAATGATCCTCATCCACATGCCTAGTAAATTAAGCACAACATTTTGCATGAAAGAAGGACTAACATACCTCATGGTGACGCTGGCTTACCATCCCCCATAAATTGAATTGTCTGGATGTGATGAGCTTGGCTGGTCTGTAGCTGCAAGAGGCAATCTGAGGGGGGGCTGTTGCGCTGCTATCTGTGAACATGCTGATCATCATCATGGTAGGGATCATTGTCTCCATTGCAGGTCATGAGGCATGATCTCCTCTAGTTACCCCTAGGCATGGGGGGGGGGTAACATGGCCCATAAAGAAATGTGATATGTAAAATCGTCATAATTTTCTCCATGCAGTAACAGGGATAAGAAATCGATAGCAGACCAACAATGAAATAAAACCAGGTCACATGCCAATAAATCATATTGGTTTTCAAAAGAGTAATAAAAGAGGGCTGAAACATGTTGTATATTCACCGGAAATAAATGATTGTCCAAATTACCCCTTATTTGATGCAGTCTGACCACATTAATGGGATTGATTTTCTGCTATAATCACTCTATATGGAGACCAGCACAGTCAATGCAGGTCGCTAGAGTTTTTGGTAGCTAAAACTGTACTTTCCAAAGCCCAAACATGCATAAAAGCCCTCAAATCAGGCTGGAGATGTAGATACCTGATCACTGTCTGGTATCAGTCAATGCACTTTGGAAGAGAATTTCAGCCATCACGAAGGCCACTGGACTTTTTATGTGGGTAGTCACACTTTCAAAGACGAAAATCAACCAGAAATCTCATTACATACCACATGAATTATCACATATGAGGGAAGCAACACAATGATGAGGGATGTTGCACTAATTCATGCCAAAACATAAATTAATGCTCATAAGTTATAACTGCCATGTATACCATCAAGGAAGAAGATGCTTACACTTAGAAGTGGGGCACTGCACCTCTTTCTGCCAACTCATAACAGAATGTATGAGTTATTAGTTACTCATGCACTTAAAAAATGAAGTGGGGCATTGCACCTCTTTCTTCCAACTCATAACAGAATGTAGTAGTTAGTAGTTAATCATGAATGGCAAGAGAGAACTGAAACAGTAGAGAATGATAAAAACCATATGTGTTTGGGTTATTTTAATTCTTACAACATCCTAGGGGCAATCTCCAATCCAACATGCACATGGAATAGTTAATATCTGCAAACTTGCACATGGTTTCTTTTGGGTACAAATTTCTGAGTGACACGGTGTCCTTTTTCCTCAGCAAGGCCCATGTTTCCTAACTAACTAGCTCACTCCAACTTGATGGGATTCCTCATAAGATTGGTGTGCCATTTTTCTCTTAATATCCAAACCACCCTGATAAATTCACCGTCAAAGAAAGGTTCTCTGTGCCTCATTATTTAATTACAAGTACAGCCAAACCATAGCTAAATAGCCTCCATCCAAGCAAACACCTGCTTGGACATGTGACCCAATGCCTGCTTGTCCACCAATACCTTTAATCAAGTACTTCTACATATAAGTATTCATTTATAATTTTATACATCTAAGCATGAGGCAATTGACGTAAATTCTTGTGCCATAACAAATTTTAAGCCATGCATCTCTGTCCAGAGCAATAATATGAAATTGCCTTGATGTTGCATTATGTAGCATTAGTGCCAATTAACATGCTTCCACTTGTAATGAATCTAAATCTAATGTCTTAGTCTAGTGTCCCACTCTTTGTCATGTTTATTATATTTCATGCAATTTTACAGGTAGGAGCAGGAATCTTGGCCATTCCAGCAGTCACTCAAGAAGCTGGCTTTTTAGCATCAGCAGTGACCTGTTTGCTCTGCTGGTTGTATATGGTAATCCTTTTAGTGATTTGCAAATAGTGTTCCTTTGATCAACGATGGAGTAATCCTATCTGTCCAGACTCCAGATGTTGAAATCTAAGCAATAAATGCAGGTTGTGACAGGGCTTTTGGTTGCAGAGGTGAATGTTAATACAATGTGCGAGCTTGGTTCAGGCGGGGTATCCCTTGTAAGTGCATTATGTATACCTGGAATTTTCCTAAATTCTTTTTTTTGAGCAATATGCAGAACTGCTTCCCAGCTCACGTGTTGAAACACTTTCAAGTTTCTTCCTTTTGCTGATGCTATCTCTTTGTTAACAACTATAGTTCATCTTCTGCTACTTTCAGATGCAAGCGTTTCTCTCTGATTGATATTCATATTATACTAGTTAAAATATTCTTTATCCTAATTTAATACAGGCAGAGATATATGGCCATAACTGTTCATGAACATTTTTTATAACTATAAAAGAATTTCCATTTGGTGCTATTAATTCATGGCATGAGATCATAGGCAAAGACTTGATCGATTCAGGGAAAACTTGAAAATTTGAAGGGCGTTGTACCAGAAAGGAGCCATAGTATGAAAATGAACCAAAGCTGTTGAGTTCCATTTTAGTATGTTACCGGAAACTACTAAAGAACCATTAGGAAGTCTTGGAAATCCTTAAAATATGACATGCTTCCAGTTTTAAGTTCTTAGAAGTAACAAGCAGACATATTCTTGGTAATTCCAAGTAGATTAGTGTTTGGGATGCTTTGGAAGAGTCCAATGTGTAGGATGTTTGGAAGACAGAAATTCAAAGATTCTGTGTGTGAATGTGTTACATTAAAAAAAATCAAAATTTTATTGGAAAGTGCTATGAAATGAAATATTATAGTTTATGTCCAGGAAGGAAGCAAATTAAACAATGAATGAAGTTTATCAGAAGTGGAATCGGATGTGCAGCTAAAATAAACTTCTGGTCAGAAAACATAAAGAGTCACAGATGTTTGGTATTTACAAAGTGATTTAGGAACTTGTGAGAAGAAACAATGTACTTTGTTATCGTCCAAACTAGCAACCCTTGGGGGATTGCTAGTGAGGATAGAACGATATGGGAAATGCACCACTGTCACCTTAGTAAGATCTCCCCTTCACTTTATGCCAGCTCCTAGAGATCAAGGAGGGTATCCCAATCCTTCCAACTATACACCTAAATACACATTAGATAGACTAGTGCCTTAGTAGCCAAATGCCTTAAGAATGTTCAACCGAAAGTTAGGGCAAAACTATCATAATGTTGAGAGGGTTATGAGCTTAATTTAACAAGTGTTGAGATATGAAACAAATAGTTACAGCATAAATATAAATCAACACTACGAAATCACTCTTTAAGTGATGAAATATGTACCTTTTACCGCACAAGAGTGAGATCTTGTTGCACAAATCAAGGGCGATTGATATACCTGAATTAAACTTCGATTGTTTGTTGTAAATTGGACTAGATTGCTTCTGTCCAAAGATTTCAGAATCTGAAATAAAATATTTAACGCAGAAAATTGCAGATTTGGACCCTGAAAAGTGACCCAAAAGTGTTTAAAAGCACTTAAGATGAAAATCCTTGGACACTTTCTGCTGGGACAAAGATATATTAGTGTAAAAACAATCCAAAAATGATAGAAAACAAGTACATTTGAATATTTTCCAAACAATTACTTCAAACTTGCAAAATTGGTGCAAATCCCCCTAGGGGTTGATAAAAAAAATCTCCAAAGTGAAATATAACAGCAATGAACCTTCAAGGAGATGAATTTCACCGTTAGAATACCTCAGATAAGATTGACAAACAATTCCAAAGTGAAATAAGAGCAAGGGTAGGGTAGATTTCACCTTTTAGGGTTAAAGTTTAAACCCTAGCTCTAGGGTTTCAACATTTCTGATTTTTATTGCTGTAATTAATTTCCAGAATTGAATAAAACCTTAAATCAGCCACAATAACGTTAGATAAGACAATAAAAAACAATCCAAGTGGGCCGATTTGTCTCCTAGGGCTAAAAATCAACGATTTGGCACAATCCCCTGGAGGAAAATGTTTAGAAAACAAAGATAAACTGTTAGCTTCAATCTAGACAAAGAGATAAATATTTTGACAGTTATATCTTTTATATTTTTTTTGTATTTTTTTATTTTATGGAACATAAAAGAAAAGAATTAAATTTTAGGGTTTTTGGTTGGTGAATGTTGGGAGTTAGGGCATAGCCTTATACCTAGGGCTTATGGGGTCAAGAAGTATGCCACTTTAAAAATCGGTTATCCTCGTTTATGGATTAGAACTAGATATTAGGGCCACAAGGCTAGTAGTATTTTGCTAATCAAGACAAACCATGATAACCAATGCCTTACAAGAAGGGTTTCCCCAAGGGAATAACTTTCACCAACAAGATCAACAAAGGACTTAGAAAAAATACTTGAAACCCTTTCCAGGAGCATAAAAACTAATCAAGACAAGAGACAAACCCTCACCAAATCGTTTTAGGGAAGAAGGAAGAGATACGAACCCTAAACGCCCTCCCTCCAAGTAGTTGATAACTCCTCAATAGATCAATCTTGGTAGTTTATGTAGAACTTGAATAATCACGATAGTCTTTGAAAAATATGCCAAGAAGAATAACCAAGAAAGATAGAGCTCCAAGAATTGACACTAGGAATGCACCGAGTAAAGATCTTCTATTAAATGGCTCCAATAATGATCTCCAACAATTCACAACAAAATTGAGTGAGAGAAGTGCCTATATTTATAGATGAGGTTCTCACCTCCTCTCCAGTCTTTATTCCCCAAAATTAGGCTAAGGAATAAAATAAAATGACTTGTCATCCACACAATTTGGAGACTAAGTCAAAAGTACAATTAAATGATGCTTTACATTGTGAAAACCCTTATAGAAGGGGATGGATTTAATAAAATATGCTCCCAAAATGCTCAAATAATGTCCATAAACCCTTGAAATATGTTTCCAAAGCTTGACCATGTCCATACCTAAGGTCAAGGCACCTCCATGAGGCATGGGAGTGACCCTCCAAGTCAAAAAATGGGTAATATAACCCCTAAAAACAAAAATGGCGTCAAGCTTCTAAGAGGGCTGATTAAGCCTTTTTCGTACAATGTTCCACCTTAAGAGGTTTGGGGAGGGCTCAAAACATGTTAAGGAATGATCCTTAGCCATTCAAGTTGCAACGTCTAGCCTAAGGAAAGGGGACGGCCTCACCCCAAGCCATAAACTTGCCCCAAAAGTGGACAACTTATTCATTTTTTTGCATAAGTGATCATAAAGTGCATCCACAATGATAGGTAAGGGTCAAATTAACCTAAGACTTCTGCCAAGTCACTTAAGTGACCTCCACCTCATCAATTTACCCCCAAATGACTTGCAACGTTCCCTTGAAGTGCCCCAAAGTAAAGTCGACCTCTCTTTTTGGTGAGTGTTATGGTACAAGTTGTAGGCTAGGAAAATACCGACCCAACCAAGGAACAAGTGCTACAACTATGGGAATCCTACACCCAATGTCACCTCGATGTAGGTCCCGCACTTCAAGGGTGACTAGGTCACTCCAGGGAGGCGATCCCGGTGACCCTAGGGCGATTGAGACGGATAAGGAGGGAAGTAGAAAAGAAGCCCCTAGAGGTCAAGTATGAATGGAATGAAGGGTAGGGAGAGATGCCTTGTAAGTCAAGTAAAGGTTGCCCCACAAGTATAGTGCTTCTCTGGATGATTGTACCTGCCCGAGACACAAGAAAACAAACTTTGCAATAGTATATGTTAGTTGGATCAGCTTGCTGTCCCTAATTTACAACAGTATATATCAGCTTATATCAGCAAGTAAAACATCCAAAAAATCAGCATGTAAAGATCTAGACTAGTTAGGTAAATCAACATCAAACTTAGCAATGACTATAGGCTAAAAATGGGCACTTAAAGAGGGGATCTGGGTAACCACTAACCGACACTTTTACATGAAGAACATCCCATCATGGGAACCTACAAAGAGATAATCACACTTTGGGCACATTGGAGTGGTCACATCTTGTGAAAAAATGTAGGGTACACTAAAGAGAATCATAATCTGGGGTGTAACAATTGGCTCCAACTTGGGGACATGTGCTCATCTCGAGAGTGCATGAGAACTATAGAATCTTCTAGAGACCTGTAGACCTGAAAAATTCTCACAAAATGGATATCAAATGCAAGGGAGGGGAAGACACAAGTGTCTTTTCCGTTCCTTGAGATAAAAAAAAATTGAGCACGAAAAGAACGAAGTACATAACATCAACCCTTTGGAGCATTTCATATAACGTAAACATCATTGCCTTTATTCAAAAGTGAACAAAATGTAACACTCAATAAAAATTGAAACACATAAGTTAATCTATTGTTCATGCTAAAGAGTTTAGTCATCCTAACCTACTCTAACATAATAAACATAACATGCTAAGTAAAATCATAGATCCAATGCAATCATTTAATGAGTTCATCGATACCTCAAAATTTAACTTTGTGCTTGGTCACAAACCAAAATAATGAAACATCAAGGATTAACTAAGCATATTTCAGCATCTCCTTTGTACCTTTCCATGGCCAAAATCGGAAGTACGATCTTGATCATGTGAAAGAAGAATGAAGGCATGCCAAGGTTTACCTGTATTGCTGCAAGCTTTTTCAATCCAAAGGTGGATGTGATGTCCCGTTCCCAAGAGTAAGCCGGCAGGGAGTGACTTAGTAGTCTATTTGTTCCCGTAGACTATAGTCAGGCATGTTATCCCCACTTTTTAGGGATAACTAGGAGATCATGTCTCGAGGCCCATAGGTCCTAGACATGGAGTACCGAGAGCAGGATTGACCTGAGCATGGCCTTGGAGGGCCCACCTTTTCTTCTTCCATTATCCTTATCTTGTTAGCAGCAGTAGCATCCATCACCATCGGCTTGGTCCTGTATCAGAAAAGGTTCTTGCTCCATCAAGTAATTGGTCCAGGTATCATGGTATGTGTCACTTTTGATCATTAAAACCTTTAAATATATGCATCTGATTCCTTTTGTTTCTAACAACTGCTTGGATCTTACATTTGCCCACTTGACCATGTCTGGGGGGATTGACAGGGTGTCCTAGCAAGCCTTTGTCCATAGGTTTTGGTTTGCCACTGGGGGGAATTCTAAAAAGCCATCGTCTGCTCTTATCATAGCACCACTATTTCATCTTATTTCCCGCTCATTTTCCCCACTCCCCTTGTCCGGGCATTGGGTTGACCTATTTTCAGGATTGCACCTTATCTTGTGGGAAGAAGAGGCTAAAGGCCCAGAAGGTAAAAGTAAGTTGGTAAAAGATAAAAGCTTAAGAATAAAACCTCGAGATGCTTTGCTCAGGGATCCTCGAGAAAGCAATAAAAGGCTTCTCAGCAAGAAACAAGAGGGACCCGAAAAAATAATAAAACAAGACCTAGTCAGAGGATAGGGGGTCTCATCACGAGCCAACCTATTAGGTCCATGGGTACCTAGCAGTATGACATTGCCACTAGCTGGTTACCACGCCAGGGCAGTGACTCTTGGTTGCATGGCCAAGGGAAAGGGGGTCTCATCACGAGCCAACCTTTCATTTATGTGAAAGTACTTGTGGGTAATGCTGCCACCACTGGTCACCACACCAGGGCAGTGTCCCCTGATTAGCTCTTGAACAAAAAGAAAAAGAAAAGCAATAAAAGAATAAAAAAGTAAAGGCAAGAATGGGCTTGGAAAGAATGCATCCATGACAGGTACAGCTCGCCTTCTACAAAGGCACCCACAGATAACACTTTGCATCCTTGGCCCTCACTGCACCCACATGCTTGGACTTCCGCTGACCACATCACCTACTCACATGGTTTTGATGAGGTTTCTCCTGGGAACTCTCCTTTTCCGATGGGCACTAGCCCAATAGGACTTTTTGTCTTTTCTCCCAGATTTGTATAGTAGGCTTGTGTAATGTCTTTGAGCTATTAACTGATGTATTAGGGATTTTATGCATATGTTTAATAATATTGATGATGAGATGTGATTGACATTGCTATGATCCATGTGACTGATAAGCCCACGGAGGGCATAGCCTTTGGTGTGCAGGACCATGCTCGACGGACAGGTACCATTTGGACCGGTACACATGGGGAGAAGATCAGTTCGGACCTCCATGGGGCTGAAGAGCCCACCAGATGGATGCTGAGACCCCATCAAGGGGCAAAGATAGGACACAGATGGATCAGGGGCTTTGCACCGGAGAAGAAGAGAACGTTCCACCAGAGACACCCCGGCACACCATGACCTAGAGGGGATGACCCTTTCTTAGTGGAACGTTGGCCTTTGGAGGCCTAGGACGTCACCACCTTGACCATGATGTCACCCAGCATCATGGACGTTTGGGGCAGGTAGACTAGGCAGCAGTGGCACGTGTGGCAGGTTGGAGAAGCCCAGGGAGGGCTAACGTTTTGCTCCAGGATGCCCCATCTGCCCTAAAAAGGGCTAACATCTCCCTTGGAGGGGCGTTTACTCTCCTTTCAGCTTGATTTATGGTTTTAACTTGATAATTTAATGTAAAACAATATGATTTGATATTATGGCCTTGTCGGCCTTTTTACCTGACCTAAATGTAAAATTAGGTCAAGGTTTTGTATAAATGAGGGATTTTGACTCTCATTTTTTCATCATCACTCACTCACCACTTGGTGAGGTCTGAAATTTGCGCCCTATCTTGGGTTATTGGCTGATTTAAGGAGACGCACTTGTTGAAGGAAGACATTTTTGGCATATTTTGGCATTTCTCTTGAAGAAAGGTGTTACAACTAGGGTTTGCATGGTTATTTCTTGATTAATTGTAAGTATTTTTCTGCAAAACTTCTTGAATGAATGGTTGTAGTCTAATTTCTTGCATATGTTTATAAATTTTGCTGAATCAAAGCCCTAGGTGACAAGCACACAAGTAGGTCCTTGTCTCATGTCCCTTGATATAGAAACTTTTAGCCATTGAAGAAGAAGAAGAGAGCCTAGCTGTAGCTACACTCCTTTTTCTTCCTCTCCTTTGCTAGTCGTACCATTTAGAATTCAAGAGGAAGAAGACGTCCCAAGCCTAGGTTATCTACACTTAGGGCCGTTTTTCTTTTAGGGTTTGATGAAAGGGCCTTGCTGTAGCAACACTCTCCCTCATTAAGCCTTCTTGTCTTGATTTTCTGCTTCATTTGAGCTAGCCGTTTTGCCAAAAAGTTGACCTAAGGAAGGAGGAGAGAGAACGAGGCCTTGCTGTAGCAACACCGGAGTGAGCCTCTCTCCCCTAGGGTTTTGATTTTGAGGCCTTGCCTTAGAAACACCTCAAAACTTCTCCCTCTAGTCCTTAGTCTTTGTCTCCTTCAACTCCTACGTCCTTCATTATTGACTCCATTTAACCCTAAGGCACTGATCTGAAAATCCTCCAACGTTGAAGTGAAATTGATCAAACAACTCTCAAAACTCTTTGAATCTCAAACCCTAACTACACTAACCCTAGCCTAGACTAACCTACTAACCCTAAGTTGCTGACGTCATCATTGGTTATTTCATCTTCAATGCAACAACGTCTTGTTTTAAGAGCAATTGAATGGTGGTTTAGGCATTAATTGAATAAAGTGTTGATTGGTTACCTTGAATGCCACATTGTTCCAATATTTATTGGTGAAGTGTTATATCTTTTCATTGCTATTAATAAACATTAACTTCGTCAACACTTATTGCTACATTGCTCATATATTTATCAAATAGTCTTATGAAGTACTTGTAAGTTTTAAACCTATGAAGTAAAGCGATGCATATAGATTCTTAAGCAAAACATAATTTAATCAATGGCTCATTCACATAGTACACAGAGATTTATACCGGAAACCCTCAACCGGGAAAACCTTTCTTATATTCATTATATCAAATTTCACCATTCACTAGACAATATATGCAATGCTTTTAGGTATTCTGTAGATACCAAAACCCTAATCCCTAAAACCAAGATTATTTTTAGTAAACCGCTAAAAATAGCAAAAAACAACCCAAAAAGCAGTTGTCATATCTGACGCGCCCACACACACACACACAAAGAATATAACACATACCCAACATTCTCCCACTTGTTGTTTTCTTTGCATCCAGGGGTCCAAGGGATTATATAGTCAACAATCCAGGGCAATAATGCCCATTGTTACTCTACACCAGGAGAACTTTTCTGTGCTCACAAACTTTGTCAATGAATCTACAACATTCTTAAAAGTGTCAACCTTTTCCAGCAACACCTTCTTTTCCTCAACCATGTCTCTCACAAAGTGATACTGAACATCAATATGCTTTGTCTTCGAATGATAAGCTGGGTTCTTTGCCAGGAAGATTGCACTCTGACTGTCACAATCTAATCTCATTGCTTGTTGTACCAACCCAATACTTGAACACAATCTTTGTAACCATACTGCTTCCTTGCTTGCATGAGTTGCTGCCATGTAGTCAACTTCTGTAGTTGAGAGTGCCACTACAACCTGTCTTTTGCTCATCCAACTGATTACTCCTCCAAATAGGTTAAACACATACCCACTTGTAGATCTTCTGCGATCCAGATCTCCAGCCCAGTCTGCATCAACAAAGCCATGTATGTCCACCACTCTATCCAATCCTGGTCTTCCTTGGTAGCACAATCCATAACTGGTGGTGCCACGAAGATACCTGAAGACCCTCTTTACTGCAGTCCAATGCTCCTTCCCTGGTTTTGACATATACCTTCTCAAAACTCCCACTGCATGTGCAATTTCCGGTCTAGTACAGACCATTGCATACATCAAACTGCCAACTGCACTGGCATACGGAACATGGGACATGTCCTCTTCTTCTTCCTGTGTCTTGGGACACTGATTTGTAGATAACTTTACACCTATAGGAATAGGAACCTTGACCGGTTTACTTCCATGCATATTAAACCTCTGCAATATCGTCTCAACATATTTTCTCTGATTCAACCAGAGTTTCCTGTTTGCACGATCTCTTTTAATCTCCATTCCCATAATGAAGTTAGCAGCATCGAGATCCTTCATGTCAAATTTGGAGGATAGCTGCGATTTCACCTCCTTGATAACATCCATGTTATTTCCTACCAACAACATTCATCAACATACAACACTACATAAATGAAGTGCTTACCAACCTTCTTGGAATACACACAGTGATCAACCCTGCTTCTTACAAATCCCAATCCAAGGATGTATGTGTCAAACTTTTGGTACCACATCCTAGGTGATTGCTTCAGACCATATAGTGACTTCTTTAGCTTACAGACCAACTCTTTCTTTCCCTTCATTGCAAAGCCTTCTGGCTTCTTCATGTAGATTTCTTCTTCCAAAACCCCATGTAGGAATGCTGTCTTCACATCCATCTATTCCACTTCAAGATCAAAAGCAGCAGCAATAGATAAAAGAAATCTAATAGAATTTAACTTAGCAACAGGAGAAAAAATCTCACTAAAGTCAATTCCTTCTACCCGAGAATAACCTTTTGCTACTAACCAAGCTTTGTATTTCTCCACTTTACCTTGTGCATTAAACTTCTTCTTGAACAACCATTTGCTACCAACCGATTTTCTTCCAGCTGGCAACTCAACTATATCCCATGCCTCATTCTTATCCAAGGCATCCATTTCTTCAACCATGGCCTTCTTCCAGAGTTTACTATCCTCTGAATTCACTGCTTCCCTGATAGTTCTGAGATCATCATCAGTAATAGATAAAGAAAAATTGGAACGAAAATTAGATGGACTATACCTTTTTGGTTGCCTTCTATCTCTCACTGATCTCCTCAATAATGGGGTATGAGGTTCTTCTTCTTCTTCTTCTTCTGCTTCCTCTTCTTCATATGATTCATATTTTGCATCATCCAACTCAAGCTCTATTTTCTCAGGTTCATCTTGCGTTGGTAGGAATTCCTGTTTGGACACATCTTTTACCTCTCTGAAAACAACATCTCGACTGTAAACAGTTTTCTTGGTTTCTGGGTTCCAAATCTTATAACCTATCACACCATATTTATAACCAATAAAGATACACTTTTCAGCCTTTTTATCCAGCTTACTTCTATTTTCCTTTGGAACATGTACATAAGCATCACAACCAAACACTCTAAGATGTTGAAGAGAGGGTTTCTTTCCAGACCATACCTCGTGTGGAGTTTTATCATCCAACGCTGATGA
>JASDQU010100825.1:138552-151925 GCA_032191745.1 Picea mariana | reverse complement strand
TAGAATCTAGTTTTCTGCCATTCCTTACTTCCCAAAAGATGTATGTCTGAATCCAGGCTAGGTTCCAGATGGCTGAACCTTCCCTGGTTCCTTTGAAACAGATTCTGTCTTGGTTGCTTATGCCCGGGGCATACTTTTCCTTCCACAAGTTTGCCCATGGTGTAGTAGTTTCTTTGACCCAGTGCCACCAGAGTTTCGCCCTGTAGGCGTCATTGGTCACTTGCGGATCTTGTAGCCCCAGACCTCCTTTTCTTTTTGGTTTACAGACCTTCTCCCAAGCCACCAGGGTCCATTTTTTCCTTGTTTTCGCTCCTTTCCACAGGAAGTCTCTTTGGATGGTTCTTATCTTTTGTAGTATCCCCTTGGGGGTTGGGAAAACGGACATCATAAAGGTTGGAATTGCTTGCAAAACAGACTTGGTCAGAATAAGTCTTCCGGCTAGGTTGAGAGATCTGTAAGTCCAGTTTTTTACCCACTCCTGTAATTTGTTAATTATTCCTTCCCAAGTGGACATTTTGTAAGATTTGTCTATCAGGGGTATGCCCAAGTACTTAGTTGAGAGTGATTTGTGTTCAAATCCCAGAATATTGGCTAAATTCCTTTGGATTACAGGGTTGGTGTTGAGGAAGAAGATCATATATTTGTAATGATTGATCTCTGCACCAAAGGCTTCGCCAAACTCTTCTAGGATTCGTTTGTAGGCTTTTTCTTCCTTGACCATGGGTATGCCACGAAGTAAGGTGTCATCCACGAACTGTTGGTGCGTGGAAGTAGGGAAATTTTAGAAAGGTTTGATACATGTTATTTCACCTGTTGTAGTTTCTCTTTTAATGCTTCGACTGAGACCTTCCATCATCAGAATGAAAAGGAAGGGGGATAGTGGGTCTCCTTGTTTGATGCCTCTTGTGGGCCAGAAGGGTTTGGCAGGGGCTCCATTTATTAGCAGCGAGTAGCTTATTGTGGAAACTAGACTGACTATCCAGTTGATCCAGTGTTGGGTGAAACCAAAGGCTTCCAAGGTCTTGACCATATAGTGCCAACTATTTTTTTCATAAGCTTTTGCTAGGTCCAGTTGTATTATCATTCCCCCTCTCTTCTGAAGCTTCAGGGTGTGGATCAGCTCATGGGCATGAATAATATTGTCCATTATCTGTCTTCCTTCCATGAAGCTTGCCTATTCTTGTGAGACCGGTGTGGGTAGGAGGGGTTTCAATCTATTTGCTATAACTTTGGAGATTATCTTATAAACCACGTTGCACAGTGCTATAGGTATATATCGATCCAGGGTTTTGGCTTCATTTTCTTTGGGGATTAGTGTAATCATTGTAGCATTGAGCACTTTTAGAATGGAGGTTTACCTTCTAGAGTCTTCCACTACCCTATAAACGTCTTGTTTGACAATTTCCTAGCAGGCTTTGAAAAAATCCACTGTGAAGCCATCTAGACTAGGGGCTTTCCCGTTGGGAATTTCCTGGAGTACTTGGTCAATTTCCTCCTTCGCAATGGGTTTGTTCAAGTTGTTATTTTGTTCCTCGGTGACCAGGTAGGGGATATGCTGGATTATCCTTTGTATGGCCTTCGTTCTGTCCTGGTTGGGTTCACGGGCTATCCCGTCGAAGTGGTTTACCAGAGTAGTTTCGATCTCCTTATGTCACTCTCGCTCTATTCCGTCTTGGTCCTTAATCTTCTGGATTTTGTTATGGGTTCTTCTGACCATGGTTGCTCTATGAAAAAACTTGGTGTTATGTTCTCCTTCCTTTAGCCATTTGATACGGGACTTTTGTTAACAAAGTGTTTCTTCCTGCTGGCATCGGGCTTCCCATTCTTGTGTCATCTGGATCTCCTCCTTTTTCCGTTCCTTCGTATAACCCTCTGAAATGCAGGTTTCCTGGAGTTTTTTCATTTTTTCCTCGATGTTGTTTTTCTCTTGGTTTATGTTCCCAAAAGTGTCCTTGTTCCACTCATTGATCCTATATTTGATATACTTTAGTTTCTTATAGAGTTTGAACATCCTTGTCCCTTGCTCTGGTTGCTCCTCCCACCACCACTGTTTGATTCTTTCCTTGAAAGTCAGGTGTTCATTCCAGAATTTATGAAATCTGAAGGGTCTATTCTTTGGTGTGGTTTGGAAGCCTGCTTCCAGTTTCACTGGCCAGTGATCAGATCCCCCCCAGGGGAGGATGTTGTAATCTAAGGTTATCCCCTGCATAATGATCGACTCTGATACTAGGAATCTATAGATTCTTGTAGCTACATGATACCGGTTCATCTGTTTATTATTCCAGGTGAACTGACCATTATTAGTTTTGAGGTCTAGCATCTCCGTTGTGTCTATGATCTTTGAGAATTCTTCCACATCCCTATCCAATCTTCTTGTACCTCCTTTTTTCTCCACAAGTGATGTGATGATGTTGAAGTCCCCTGCCAGGATCCATTGGAGGTTGTTGGATTAGGTTTTAAGGTCTTCTAAGTCTTGTATCATTCCTCTCTTTTCCTCTGACACCTGGTGCCCATACACATTAGTGCATAGAATCACCTCTGTGTTCCCAATGATTTGCATGCAAACCGTAAGGGTGTGCCTGGTCACTTCGACTGCTATTAGGCTCAGTACTTGTGGGTTCCACAAGGTGAGAATTCCTCCCGCCATTTGGTGGCCTCTGATAGCCACCATCTTGTACTTGCACCATTGATGTTTACTGATTTCCTCCATTCTGTCTGTATTGCATTTTGTTTCTTGTATAAAACAAAGATCTGGTTGTTCTTGCTTTAGTCTATTCCTAAGGATTCTTTGCTTTCCCGGGTTGTTTCGGCCTCTTATATTCCAGGTTATAACCTTCATTAAACATGTGGGGGGGAGTTGGGGAAGAGTTTCTTGATCTTACCTGAGTTTATCAGTGGTGCTCCAAGCTCCTGTAGGGCTACGCTATTTGATTTCCTGCCTTTTTTTGTCCACATCTACTTGGGTGAAAGTTGTGGTTGTCCCTCACCGGCTTTGACTCCTAGATGTCCAATCTCCCTGTGTGTGCGCTTTAGTCCTCTGGATTTGTCTTCCTCCCTTAAGAGAAACAAGTATTGAATGCGGTCAAGTTGCTCTGTTGGTACATTGTCTACTCCTTGTCTTTTCCATTGCTCCAATATGTTTGGGAGATCTATCCCTTCCCTTTCCACAAGGTCTCTGAGATCAGGATCTTATGTGCCTACTTCGCTTAGGGTCATTTCCACATCTCCCTTTGCTTCTTGCATGGGGGTGTTGTCGTCTTTGATTTCTCCATCCATTGGGGTTGCACAACTCCCCTGTTCCTTCTTGTTACTTGGTCGATCGATGGGCTCGTTTGTTGCTTGTTCTCTGATTTCTTGAGCTTTTGTTGTATCCTTTTCGTTTTCTGCCCTTTTGTTGGTTTTGTCCCTTCCTTTCATTTTATTCCGGGTCTCCGGGTTATTTCCTATTGGGGTTTTGCTCTGCTTTTTGTTTTCTCTACTTCTGGGGTTCAGTTTTATAAACCTATCCTCATCATGCTGTGGTTTGGGGTTTTATACTTCCTGTTTTTTACTAAGAGGGCACTCTCTGATCAGGTGGCCATGTTCATGGCATCTTCTGCATCTGAAGGGGATATGTTCATAATCTATGTTTTGGATCCATTCCTCATCCCTGAATTCCAGACTTATGGCTTCTGGGAGTGCTCCTGACACATCCATTTCTATGCAGATTATTGTGTAAGATGTATATCTCCCTTTTAGGTTGGCTTCTGAGGTCTTCACATATTTCCCCAGTTTGTTTCCTATTGCTTCAAAAGTAGAGGGTAACCAGTAGTCTAAAGAAAAGGAATAAAATCTCAGCCAGACCGACACCTTTTTGAAAGTCTCTTTTTATGGGGAGAAATTTTCCTTCCATGGCCGCATGTATAGTCCTGCTGAGGCGTGGAAGTATGGCCCTCCCTCAAAGACTCTATCCATGTCCTCCAGGTTCATGAATATTGTTGTGAAGAAGCCTTTTTAGCCCAGGTGGAGCTCCACTTCTCCGTTTGGCTTCCAATGGTATTTAATCCAGTTGCATAGCATTCTTTCTGTGGGCCACAAACCCATGAACTTTCATATTAGCGCATGCGTCTTCATCTGGTCTCTATAGAGTTGCGTTTGAGGATCCTCCAGTATCACCTTGGGTATCATTGTTGTTATGGGTTTGCACAGGTTGCACCCTTTTGCCCCGTTGGGCTTCTCTGTGTCTTGCGCCTCATTGTGAGTTTCTCTAGCTTCTTCTCCCATGCACTCACTTTTTCCCTGGTTCCTTTCCTCACCTTTTTCTAGGTTTGATCCCGAGGTGCATGTCACTTGTGCCTTGAAAACTACGCCTCTTGGCCCTTTCCCTTTATCTACCACTACCTATTTGTATGAGGGGGTACCCTTACCCCCCCCCCACTTTGGTGATCATGTTGTTCTCTGCTATGGCTACAACTGTCAAACCCTAGCTTGCAGTTGCTCCACGACTCTAATCAAGCACTTTCTTAACATTACACATATATCATTATGGAAATGGTTTTGGATTTTTACATGTTGGAATGTACATGGATAATTTGGATGATTCTTTGGACTTGATTTGTAGGGATAAAGGAAGCTTGAAGGACCAATGATATGTAATAAATGATTTGGTGAGATAGAGGATTTGGGTTGACAACAAATTATTCCTTTTGGCATTTGAAGCAAAAGGCTTCTACCAAATATCATTACAACATGTGGTGGGTCCGACAAAAAGATATAACATTGGCGACCTCCCTGTGAAAAACATTTACTTCTGGCTATCTAGTGTGCCTTAGGTGAGTGTTGTTGTAGCCCTCCTTTCTTTATAATGTATTCTTGGATCTCAACAAGGAAACTTCATTCTGCAATGCTCTTACCAACTTCATTTATGTTGAAGGATAAGTAGATGCAACCCTCTTCTATTGAAATTAAAAAGAGTGCAATATAACTACATCATTTTGATCAGTGGTTTGATCTTTCCCAGGTAGATTGTTCGATTGTCATTAATAATGATACTTGTAAGATTTGACTATGTGTATTGTGATGGAAATAGAAATTTAGCTTGGAAATAGAAATTTAGCTACAATTTATTGACAAAAAATTACACGACCATGTCCAAAAAGTTTTATTGAGCCCTATTTTACTCCAACTTGTTAAATCATGTTTTGATAAATGTAAATAAATAGTTAGTTTTAACTTAGGCAAAGGATTATACAAACCAAGAGTCTAAGAAAAAGAAAAATAATTGTCTATTTTACTTATATTTTTTTTTTATGAATTTGTATTATGAAAAATATAAGAAATTATGAATTAGTAAATAATTATATAAAATTTAATTAGTTTTGTATTACTTTGAAATTTTTATATATTTTCAAATGTTAGTATTCGTATTTTAGAAAATTGGTTTTCCAACATAACCTTAAATATGAAGGAGCTCAATTTGGAGAGAAATACTTTTGTTATGTTATGAGATTAATTTACAGAGAAATACTTATGTCGAGTTTTTCATGTTGAACGAAGCATATTTAAGTTCATCAACATCACATCACAGAGTTGGTGCAAGACGAGGATATCAAGCTAATCTCTTGTGCCACTTAGGATTGAGTGACTAATATTCTCCACAAATCTTTGAGTAGAGACAAATTTTAAAAACTTAAAAACATGCTTGGTGTAGTTGTATCGTTCCAATATGGCTCTTTCTCCTTCTATGAATGAATGATACATGAAATATTCAATTGGGCTTTGATTTCATTTATGAGCAAATAACAAGTTTTGTGTTGTTGCTCTGCGCTTTTAATAAACTAATGAATCATTTGAATGAATTATTTTGGTTTTCTATGATTCAAATATTTAAATACTCTCATTGAATCCCCCAAAAATTAAGTAAAGATAGTAAAATGGTGCACATTGATAAAATTACCATTGTAAAAGAAACATATGTTAGTTTTTTTCCACATTCCCTTTCCCCACTTCGAAGGTATACTAATTATAGTTGGTGTTATGTGTTTTTATAGGAAGGTTGATAACATTTCCATGAGAAGTGATAAATTATGAATCACTTCCCTTTCATAATAAAAAAAAAATGACATTTATTTTTGTATGGTGCATATAAATATATGCTTTTATTTTCCCACCGCTCATATATGTACACTTTCATTCGCTGTAAAGTGAATTGTAAAGATGAAAATGTGCATTTCTGCACACCCTAGTACCTCTTTTTCACAAACACGATCTTTGTAAATTATGATCTTTTGTAAAGTAAGGAATATGCTTTTCATGTATAACGGTTTTGACTTTGTATTAGTTTAGTTTCATGAAATAAATTTTTAAGAATGTTTTAAAAAAAAAATTATTAAATTGATTTTTTTTTAATTTAAAATTTGCATTAGTTTAGTTTCATGAAATAAATTTTTAAAAATGTTGTAAAAATTTTTTTTATTAAATTGATTTTTTTTAATTTTGAAATAAATTTTAAAGATATTATCATGAGACATAACTCTCTAAGAGTATAATTTTATTTTTAAAACATGTAAAGAAAATTAAAAACATTTTATATTGTAACTTTTGCATCTCATTGTTGATTTTTGTTTACTAAAAAAATGTTCTTGTCATTTACTATGTGATGTTATGTGATGTTTTGATTCTAAAGATGACTAATTATATATATTTTTATTTTAATGATTTTATGAGAACAATTACTTATCGATGTGATAGATTCTATATATTTTTATATTTTTTATGTTTTCATGATTTCTCATTTACTTCCTTGCTTTCTATATTAAACTTAGAGCTTATTTACTTTCTTGGTTTCTATATTTGGTGGACTAGTCACTTTGTGGCATATTCATTTGTTTTATGAAGTCACGGGCTAAACTTCTTTTTTATTAACCATTTCATTGAATTATTCTATTTGGGAGTTGGATTGCTTTACTCCTTTTTCAAGTGGGAAAAATTGCAATTTCTATTCATTAAGAAATAAATGAAAATCGCAATCTGGCTTGAGCTCTTCTTCTTCATCATTTGAAGAAGGACCATATGGCTGCCAATTTTTAGATTTGAAGAATTGTCTCTTTCTCTTTTTAAGTTGACTTCTTGGTTGTAGACAAGTTTCCTAAAGGTGACTTGTTGGATGACAATACCAACAACTAAAAGTTGTATTCTCAAAATCCAAACTTTATATGAAATTGTAGTTCCCATGTTTCAACAACATTATCTCTAGAAGACCTTAAGATTGATCTCCACACAAATATGTGCATATGTAAACCAACCACACTACTTACTATCATACTTTAAAAATATGTCCAAAATATTGCCAATATCATTGAAGTCATTTTTAATTTTCTTAAAATATGTTTGGATGTCTTCTTGTGATGCACATACATTTTTTAGAATTTTCATTGTTCTATCTTCATAAAGTTTTTCAATATTTATAAATCTATTAAGAAAAGTTAGTAATAATCATTGTACAATTTATTAATATTGGATTAATCATTCCATTAAACCACCTAAACCAATAAAAAAAAACCATCTAAGGTTTTTTTTTTTTTTTTTTGTCATCTCTTAACAAAAACATTTTAAAATATTTTTCCAAATCATGCATTTTCCTTTATAACCTTTGACTCTCTTCCACATTAGAATGTTTGATATTCCATTAAACTTATTACATGGTTCTTCTCATCATGTACACAAAGAGCATCATCTTATTAGTCCCTGTCGTAGGCATAGAGGGACTATAGCAATCAATAATGTGTTGACTACATATTAGTTTGTCCTTTGACCCGAAATATTTGCACAATAACTATTGTTGGAGCTATGGAATTAAAAGCATATATTTTTATATAATAAAAAGTAACATATATGTACTGATCCGATTGGATAAGAGATTGGAGGTCTTATTGTCGGCTTCACTATTCCCAATGTATTATATGGCAACATATCCAAAGTTTTTCTCCTAGATAGTATTTGTTAATCATATATTTTTCGTCTATATTGCTTGAAGGTCGATTAATGCTACCATTAGTTTGAATGTTTGTATTAGCATTTTCTGCTAGGCGAATATATCCGTAAGTTTTCATATGTACTAAGCATATTGAAATGTTTTGATATCCAAGTTGTGTAGTGATTGAGAATTCCAGAGTTTATACCGTGTTTGGCGGATGTATATTTGTTGAAATGTATTGACACTTATTCTGAGATGCGTCAATAGGCTTGATGACGTAATGTTTACATGACGCGACGTCCTCCAACACCCTTGACAGCTTAAATGTTTGCATACGACGAGGTCCTTAGAAAGCCTGGCAGTCTTAAATGTTTATGTAAATACGCTTCTCGGAGTACATTTTTCCTCGAAATTTTCTTTACAGTTACAGTGAATTTGCACAGTCTTGTTTATGCAATGCCAGTTCAACAAACATTGTATGTTTCATCCTTGTTCCGCCATTGAAGCTACATACATTGTTTACTGGTTCAGTGAATGCTTCTTCTTCGTTGGTTTGTCGGTTGCTTCCATTGTATGTTTCATCCTCGTAATCGTTGAAGCTACATACATTGTTTACTGGTTCAGTGAGTGCTTCTTCTTCGCTGGTTTGTCGGTTGCTGCTTGTTGTTGTTTCACTGGCGATTCGACCTGCACTTCTGCATTTCATTGTTTGGGAGTAAGTTTCGATGCCATAGTTTCATTTTGTATTCCTTGTTTGTTGTTCAGTGTTTGCAGTTTGTAAGTAAGAATGTTTGCTTATTTGTAGTCGCATGTTCCTTGTATGTTTCTAGTTCCTTCTGTGCTTGGGCTACAGTTTCGTAATCGTTGGAGATACATATGTTGTTCACTGGCTCGGTGGTTCTTGTTGGTTCGTCGGTTGTTGGTTCTGTTTGTTTGGCTAGGGTTTGTGCTTTGGGGCCCTGGGGGTGCAGTTCAGCCTGTTCGTGCTTTCTCGTTGCTTTGGTCCTTGCTGTTTTCTTTTGTTTGATTCAGCCTTGCAGAGTTGGGGTGCAACGGTGGTGGTTGAAGGTTTTATTTTTTCTTTTTTTTGGGGGCGCTTTACGATGCTCAGCCCCTGCACCCACGAGTCGACATGCAGTTGTGTTATTTTCCATGTCTGTCGAGGCCGATATCTGTTATTCTATGAGGATTTTCTAGTGCTCCAGTCCTGCCATGAAAGAAGATAGTTGCATGCAAAATTGTTGGAGGATTACATGTGAAGTTACAATATCCGATGAATTTTTTGTTGGAATAAAGCATATGTATGCAGGATAGATTTATAAACCATGTATGGTCATATGTGTGGATATGACATTACATGTTCTTTCTCCTCTACATAGACTGGTGTGCGCATGATACAATTTGTGTTGTGCTTGAGATATGATATGTGCAACAAATATTTTGCAGGATTATACTTTGATGTCTGGAAGCATGTCTGAGTGGTTTGCCAGGGAAAATTGAGAACTTGTATCGTGGGCACAACAGTCTGTGTAAAGGATAAAGAACATGGTTAAAGGGCATATTGTTGAGTACATTTTTATGCTTCCTTTTTACTCTATAAACTACACTTTTGCCTCTATATCCATCCATTTTGCCTTCATTTCATTCCATATTTTCCACAAAACAACTTATGCAAGGTATATTTATCATTCTTTAGCTTAATAATTGAGTTTTCTAAATTTTGGCATTAAAATTGAAAATTTATCAGAAATTACAGGATTTGACTAAATCCCATAATTGCTCCCAGGTTCGTGTACTTGCAGGACACCTGGGTGAAATTTAAGACTTGGGTCGTGATCCCTAATGTACAAGGATGGATAATGAGCTATCAGCTTCGAGATTTGAGCCTTCCAGATGTCTGGTCAACGCTGGTCAAACAGGGCCACTTCAGCAGAAAATACCTTGTTTTAGCCTTAAATCATGGACAGTTTTGGATTTTCGTGGGATTTGGCCATATATTATGGATCTGAAGGAGGAATTCGACCTTCCTAGAATATATTATGGATATGATCATGATATTTAGGATATTTATTAGCATTTTTAGTTTTAAAACTCTTGTATAAATACTCTCAAGCATAGACTAGTATGACAACCTTGAATGTGAATGAAGAAACTTTGGAATTTGCAATCTTGAGATCAGTTCTGCATTTTGTTCCTGATAATGCCTATGATATGATGATGTGAATGCTGTTGGAGCTCTTTCTTAGCTGAGACAACTCAAGTGTACAAGTGAAGCATTGGAGGGCCCCCTTTGCCAAACTAGTACACTCTTTCTCTATGTTATTTTCAAGTAATCTTTGATACATGTTTTAGATTAGATCTTACTGTAGATGAGTTTTATTCATATCTTGTTGTAGTTAGATGAATTTCATAGCTAACTCATATGCTTAATGTTTCAAAGCCTTACTCATATTGTGAATGATTTCTTGAATGAGAATTCAATGTGTGGTTTGCCTTCAAGCATTAAGATAGTCATGAATGCTTTTTGAGTTATTTACGCTTTCAGTACTTTTGATTTAATTTGATGATAGTTGCTAATGAATGAAAGAAGACAATGAATGTGTCTCTTGAATAAGAGTTTTGTCCTTCTAGCATTTGATAAGTCTTAGAACTAGTTCGAACATCTCTTGAATGCTTATTGTTGATACTCTTTAGGAAAGCAATTGTTGATTACTGTTATGAGATCTACGAATAGGACTTCTGAACATAAACTTAGCATCTCTTCCATATTCATCCCTTAGAATAGGTTTTGGTTTATTCCCATTAAAGAATGAAAAGTTATCTCTAAATCCATACATTTTGGATGTGCCTCTAAGTCTTACAAACACCGGATTGACAATCATTTGCACTCTAATTTACATCAGTAGATTGGAGCCTAACACATATGTGGATAAATTTCCAGGGAAAACCAGAAATCGTTTAGCTGTGGCCATGCAATTGCGTGATATTTTGTGCCTTGTAATATATTTTGGCCAGGGAAAAAAAATCTACACGTTTACAACGATGGATAGAGAAGCGCAAAGGTTCATGTTTTTGCCTTTTTAGAGTGTTCATTCAGTCAGTTTTGTTGTATGTACATATTGCTTGTCCTCCGATGAATACCAGCTTGCATTGATGTTCAATGAATTTTGTACATTCCCCTATTCAAATAAACAGAGTAGCTGGAGAAAACGAGGGAGTCTTGACTGCATTGGCTAAAGAGGATATAGAAAGGTGTGTGATTGTACTGTTGTTTAATATTGCAATGTTTTGTATTTCATTTATGGTCTGTATATGTGTTGAACTAGTTGTGTGCCATCCTACATGGTAATTTATCTTGCTTACATGCGTACCTTCCTGCATACTAAGTTGGTTCATGTCCTTTGTGTTTGCACTGCATTGCTGCATTTAAACAAACTGAATGGTTGGACTGGACGACGGGCTCTTTAGCGGGTAAATAGACTTGTTTCTCTTTCTTTTAGATATATGTCTTCATACTAACTTGCCTTCATGTCCATTGCATCTTCAGCGTTGATGCCTTGGAAAAACCAAGTTGCTTGGATAGGGAGATGAATTGTTCTATGTAATGGCAGAGGGTTATGTGGTGCAATCTTCCAAAAGGTATGCCAAGTGTGTTGGTGAATTAAATATACAAACCGGGTGGGGGCATACAATATTAGACTTGAAAACGATGAATTTGTAGTAATGGGCCTTTCCGCGCTCCCTATTTCTACTTTTCCCATTTTCTATTATCCCTTTTGTTTTCTAATTCATCTGCCCAGTGTGCTTTCCGAAAATTCCTTCGTGCGTCAATTGGTGGACTAACAGATTCACATATGTGGTGGTGCTTCTACCTTCTTCCATAGTTGCCCACTTTCTCGATTGCGGTTACCAGGCTAGCAGGTCGAATATTTCTCCCCTGCCCTCCGACAGTCCGCGATATAGAGATTGGCCATGGTGCCCCGTGCTCACGCCTTGTTTACTGTTAAACATTTCTGCAGTCAAAAAATTCAGATGCATAGGGTTTTACGGGTATTTGGTCCTTGCGATGGACAATATACAATGCATATGCTTGTTTAGTCATGATGTTCATTTGCACATGCTTGCATCAGAAAAAGTTGGACTAGTGACACGAGCATGAGCAGTCAGTCATCCCAGACATTGGCAGACCGACAAGGCCAAAGGTAAAGATGCATACGCTCTGCTCTCGCTATGTTTACTAAACAAATTTATTGGCCTATATATTCGTATATGGCATGGTTTAGACTAATATATTCGTCTATATGTTGATGTCATCTGCAATACATGGTTTGCAGCTCCCAAGAAGTATCAACAAGTACAAGCGAGACGTTGAACGTGCTGCATGTTCTGTAGACTAAGAGGTGTGCTTGCGAAACTATGGCTCCATAGTTCATCAAAACTATGCGTGTACTTGTAGCACACTACCAGTCACTTTAGTTTTCCTGTTCAAAAAATATCATCGGGTCTAGAGTTGTGACATCCAAAGTACTGTCAATATAGGGTTTGAACAGTCGCCAAACTGAACAAGTGTTCGTCGGGGACATAATGGTTGTCTATAGCACCTACTTGGACAAGGCAAACAAAAGTAGATCCATTATGTGTGCTGACATGATAGACAAGGATGCCATGATGATAGTCATACTCACTGTTCCTCCACAGCTTGTCCAAAAACATGCAGAAAATATATTTCCGTGTAATAGAATATCCATTACAAATTTTAATATATTTCCCAAAACAGTATATGACCGTGGTGATTGCGATCGAATTATTTCGCTCAACGAAACAAGCATTGTGGAAAAAATTCTCATTGCTTGTTTAGAATATCATTTCGTCCCGGACTTGACCATTAGCCAGCTTGCACAGAGCACTAATATTTACCCAATCGGAACAATTGGGGTTGTTGTCACACTGGCGATAAAATTTGGTTCTCGACACATTCCCCATATAAAGGATGGAGAGTCAGACAACGACAAGACAATGGTACCGCTTTTCAGATTCAGTTTTGTCCTTTAGTTTCGCATGTGCATGTATGTCGGATAAGTTACACAAATATTTCACTATTCCATGTTGCAGCTACAATTGTTCGATACGTATTCAGATTTTTTTTTGTCAATGGAACAACAATTGCATAGAGGGAAGATTCCACTTATGTTAAAAAATATAACAAAGAAGAGGGATGCTAGAGAAAGGATCTTTCAGACAACCTAGGCAACGTTTGTAACAAAGTTGCGAGCAGATATAGTAGAGGATATGAACAAATTAGCTAGCTCTACAACTGTTGTGTGTATACATCCACAAAATCATTCTCACTTTGCTTATAGAAATAGCCTTCAACAAATTTTTGCGCCTGCTTATTTTTATTTTATTTTTTTTAAGTTGG
>JASDQU010100825.1:121182-138538 GCA_032191745.1 Picea mariana | reverse complement strand
TGTATTAATCCCTTTGATCGTGTTCCTAGGTTGAAGGTCTTTTAGTTGTATCCAATGTGTACTCGACCCCCTTTGAGCTTGTATGTGCAAAATGCAACTCCGTTGCTTCTACCTCCGCTTTGATAATTGATGATACAATTGATTGTTTGCGATACGGTGAAAAATGTCCATATATATATGGACATTGCTTGAATGTTGTTATCCAAACTGTGGGCAACACAACCGTGCATTATACGGTTAGGCAGCCTCTATTACAAAATGCGATTCTTGAGTTGGCAGAGTTGTCGTATGAAACGTATCTACAAAAAAAGGCAAGCAGTGTCTACATGCTGCAACAGCTTTAGATACATAGCAAATTCACCTTGAATGAGGACAATGCAATTTTTCATATCGGTTGAAGAAGGGGAAAATATATATATATATATATCAAACTTTGACAGGAAACGAAAATACCTCATGTGTCTCTATAACATTTGTTGAACATCCAGATGAATGTTCGTTTTTACTTGGCCCATATCTCTGTAATCCCCATATATCGCATGGCCCCGGTTATTTTCTACTGGGAACATATACCAGAAGCAAGAGAAAACAAATGCGGTGACATCTTTTATTTGTACAACAAAATTTTTAGTGCAAAGGTCGATGGGTTCTACTTTATGGAACCTTCTGGGAACTTGCTTGTGGCCTGTTTAAAGTATGGTTGGTTCTTGGTTGTCTGCTTTGTCTGTCAATTTGTATACCATGGAACTCCAACTGTTCTTTGGAGCACATGGAACAATATAATTGAATTATTTAGCTAGCTGGCCTGCAGATCCGCCTGATAATTTCTATGGCGTTGTGACGCAAATGTACTATGTACAAAGAATATATAGTGTGTGAAGTGCAACTGTGCTATCATAGCAACAAGAGGCTCTTAAAATTCAAATTGGTCGTTGTTTTGGTATTTTTTGCTTATTCGATGAACTTGGCAAAATTAATATCAATGAATCCGCATATGCTCTATAAAATCTCATGCCCATACTTTATAAAAGTACATGTTTACTATGTATTGCTCATTTGTCGGAAAACTTTTATATCAGTCGACTCACCAAAATGAACAAACTTCGTCCTCTGCTTAAATTCTGCAATATCTATATGTAATATTAATAATTTAGTATTGAAAACAATGTTTTTCTATATGTTGGATAGTTGATAGGGATTGCCATCCGTAAACAATGGCAAATTTGAACCCGCCAGCCCTTGAGTCCATCAACGAAGCAGCCTGCAAGTCCTCTTGTCAATTTGTATATCACGGAAGTCTGGGTGGTATTTGTAGGACACTAAACAATAGAGACTCTATTTTCAGCCCACCAGGCCGCAAACCCGTGATCCAAAAAGTGCCTAAGTATAGAATGAGGGATCCGCATATGCTCTGTAAAATATCATGTCCATATTTTATATAATGACTCATGTCCAGAAGTTCGCCTGTCAATTTGTATATCACGGAAGTCTAGGTGCTATTTGTAGGACATGGAACAATACATACTCAATTTTCAGTCCATCAGGCCGTGAACCCGCCATCAAAAAAGAGCCCAAGTATGGAATGACGGATCCACATATGTTCTAGAACAATAAAAATTCAATGTTCAGCCAAAATAAGTTAGTGTTGAAAATAATGTTTTTTTATATGTGGGATAGTTGATAGGGATTGTGATCCATAAACAATGGCAAATTCGAACCCACCAGCCCTCTAGTCCATCAGCAAAGCAGCCCACAAGTCCTGTCAATTTTTATATCACGGAAGTCTGGGTGATATTTGTAGGAAACAGAACAATAGAGACTCTATTTTCAGCCCGCCAAGCTGTGAACGCACGATCCAAAAAGTCCCCGAGTATAGAATGAGGGATCCACATATGCTCTGTAAAATCTCATCTCCATATTTTATATAGAGACTCATGTCCACAAGTTCGCTTGTCAATTTGTATATCGCGAAAGTCTAGGTGCTATTTGTAGGACACAGAACAATAGATACTCAATTTTCAGTCCATCCGGCCACGAACCCGCCATCCAAAAAGTGCCCAAGTATGGAATGACGGATCCACATATGTTCTAGAAAAATAAAAATGCAATGTTCAGCCAAAGTAATTTAGTATTGAAAATAATGTTTTTTTATGTGTTGGATAGTTGATAGGAATTTCCATCCGTAAACAATGGCAAATTTGAACCCGCCAGCCCTCGAGTCCATCAACGAAGCAGCCTTCAAGTCCTCCTATCAATTTGTATATCGTGAAAATCTGGATGGTATTTGTAGGACACAGAACAATAGAGACTCTATTTCCAGGCCATTAGGCCGCGAACCCGCGATAAAAAAAGTGCCTAAGTATCGAATGAGGGATTCGCATATGCTCTATAAAATCTCATGTGCATATTTTATATAGACTCATGTCCACAAGTCCGTCTGACAATTTGTATATGGCAAAAGTGTAGGTGCTATTTGTAGGACACAGAACAATAGATACTCAATTTTCAGCCTACCAAGCTGCGAACCCGCGATCCAAAAAGTGCCCAAGTATGGAATGACGGATCCGCATATGTTCTAGAACAATAAAAAATGCATTTTTCAGCCAAGTAGCCCGCAGGTCCTCCTGTCAATTTGTATATCGTGGAAGTCTGGGTGTTATTTGTAGGACACAGAACAATAGAGACTCTGTTTTCAGTGCACCAAATCGCAAACCCGCCATCCAAAAAGTGCCTAGGTATGGAATGAGGCATCCGCATATGCTCTAAAAAATCTCATGTCCATACTTTATATAAAGACTCATCTCTGCAAGTTCGCCTGTCAATTTGTATATCGCAGAAGTGTAGGTGCTATTTGTAGGACATGAAAGAATAAATACTCAATTTTCAGCCCGCCAGGCCGTGAACCAGCGATCCAAAAACTGCTCAAGTATGGAATGAGGGATTCGCATATGTTCTATAAAATCTCATGTCCATACTTTATAAAACTACATGTTTACTATGTATTTCTCGTTTGTCGGAATACTTTTATATCACTCGGCCAACCAGATTGTACAAACTTTCTCGTCTAATTAAATTCTGCAATATCAATATTTAACAGTAATAATTTACCGGAGGTCCGCTTCAGAATTTTTATATCGCAGAATTGTCGGTGCAATTTGTAGAGCGCGGAACAATAGAGGCCCAATTTTTTGCCCGCCAGCCCGAGAGCCCCCAATCCAAAAAACTGGCTAACAATGGAATTAATACAAAATCGCTATGGGACAATAAAAGTGCAATGTTCAAAAAAACAACCTGCAAGTCCGCCTATCTATTTGTATATCGTGGAAGTGTGGGTGCTATTTGTAGGAAACAGAATAATAGAGGCTCAATTTTCAGCCCAAGAACCCACAATCGAAAAAGTGCCTAAGTATGGAATGAGGGATCTACAAATGTTGTATAAAATCTCATGTCCATACTTTATAAAAGTACATGTCTACTATGTATTGTTCGTTTGTCGCAAAACTTTTAAATAACTCACCTGACCAGATTGTACAAACTCTCTCGTCTAATAAAATTCTGCAATATCAATATGTAATATTAATAATTTAGTATTGAAAATATTGTTTTTAGACATGTTAGATAGTTGATAGCGTGGGACTCCGAGTGCTATTTGGAGGACACGAAACAATGAAAGTGTAATGTTGAGCCAGCCAGCCCGTAGGTCCACTTGTCAATTTACAAATTCTGTGACATACAAATAGACAACCAATATGTCACTAAGATGCAATATGACCATCGGCCATTCACGTCTCCTGGGTATATCTTCTGCCATTTTTCTTTTGTAACCCGCCCCACCAATTTCCATTGGTATATCTTGGAATCGGTTTCTCCATTACCGCTGCCTTTGTACTTGTTTCCAGATATGCAATAATTAAGCTTTAATGCTAGTAGCCATCCTGCAGGAACCGTTAACATTGTCATTAATGTCCGAAAATCAGGAGAAGATTTATCATTACTACGAATTAAACTAAGATTTGCGCACAAGTATGTTATCCTTTCCAAGTATTCATTTCAAAGGCAATGCAATATTTTTTTTGGGTACGTGGACAGGTTGGTGCTTCTAAGAAATTTCTAATTCTTAATCTATTTTTGTCGTCATCGCCACCTTTGCACTTTTTCCTAATTGTGCAATTAGTAAGTTGTCATGGTGACAGCTCATTATCCGCACGAGCCCTGGAAACTGTCATTGATCAATGAAACGCTCGAGGAGATATTCCATTGATAGGCATTAAACCATAATTTGCGGAGGGTTATATTATCCCTCCCCGATTTTCATTTCAAACATCGTCTCCAGGAAATAGAAATTCTTAATAACTTTTGTCAGCAGTTCTCTCCACACACAGTAAACACATTGGGGGATAATGGCCAGAGGTTCCACTGTTCTAGGGCATATTCTTACTATTCATTTCCCTCCACCCAGGAGAAAACAAGGAGATGGTCCCTTGGTACATTGAGAGATATATTTCAAGCCAAAAAATTCCATGGCAACCCTGGGTCCTCAGACAACCTGCTCACTTGCAATCATGGCTGTTGCAAAAGTTGATGCCATGAATTGCAAGCCGGAAGAAGATGATACGATGGACGATGATAGGGAAATGGATGGTGGAAATGCAGAGAATCTTCCCACTCCTGCGCCCAAATTGAAATCAACCATAACGAACGGAACTTCCCGGCTTGGTGATGACAACACTAAAAGGAGTTTCAAAAAAGAAACCAACGGTGAACGCAACAGCCACCTTGTAGCGTGAAAGTAGGAATTCTGGAGTTCCAAATTAGTTTGTTCTGGGTGGAAGAGTTTCACTGTAAAGCAATGATATGTTGATGCTCCCAGAGATATATTTCAAGCCAAAAAATTATTGATTAACATCTTCAGGAACCAGGTCCAAAACTCTTATTGTTGCAAGGCATTTTCCTACTAATCATCTCCTTCTGCCCAGAATGGACTAATTTAGGCCTCTGGAATTGCACGTGCAAGCTGTGCTACTGAATTTTTTTGGACTATGCAGAGGCGGTTTCAGCTAAGGGCTATTCCACTTGCCCTGCAACCATTTTTCGTCTTCTTCCTCAGGGGAAGCTTGTTAAAAATATTAATTTCAGCACAGGATGATTCATTGAGGAGAAAACTGCAAAGATATTGCATACTGCGGATCTCGTGCCTATGTTTGTCGCAGATACGTTCAATGTTTTAGCTTGAACAATTGGGTCCAATTTCTAAGGATAGATGTACAATACTCGGTGTTTTTCTTATTTTTTTAAATGGATTTGCTATTAAAAAATATTTGCCTTCTACTCTTCGTTGCTGCCTTTTTTTTGGGTTTAATGCATATTCTAATTAGCATGGTTCAGTGCTCTCGTGCTTGTTCGATATTGTGTTTACTTAGATTTTTTTTTTCTAAGATGGAACATCTAACAATTATATGCCAATGTACTATGTGAATCCACCATCTTTTTATGCAAACAAAAAATGGAATACATAGTTTCAAATCAACGTTCAATTGTATTCGTAATGCAGATAGAACATAGCAATACCAATGTACAATGTGGCAACAAAATCGTTATTCTTGTTTCTAGACATGCAATTATTAAGTTTTAATGCTAACAGCCCATAATGCAAGAAGTTTGATACTTGAATTAATATGTTGCACTCATGGGAGAGTGTGTCAAGAACACAGTTACATTCACACATTCCAATAATGAAGTTTAGTAGTTAATTTAATATGTTACAGTCATGGAAAAATGAATCAAGAACATAGTTACATGCGCACGTTGCAATAAAATCTAATCTTCAACAATGCATTTGCTGGCAATTAGTATAACATCATGGTTTTGCAACAATGGGGCTTCTTTGAAACCAATTCGCGCTTACGAAAATTGCCTTCCGCCTTTCTATTTTCCCACTCTTTTATTCCCTCTAGTTTCTCTTCTTGGTTACTTAATCGTTTCTCTCCCGAAAATGCCTTTCTTCATCGATTCACGCGTTTCACTGAAAACTTCCCAGAAATACAATTTAACCTTCGGGTCCTCGCATATTTAGTGGAACTATTATGACCCCATTTTGAAGCTCGTCTGTCCGCTTTCCATACTTCGCCATTTGTTCAAATTTCTTTGGCAGATCGTCGGTTTGGTGGGTTGAAGAAATATTCAGTTCGTAGTCGTTGTTTCTTGTGCCTGCGCCCCCTTGCAATTAGCAGTTGGAAATTATATATAAGATCTTATTGCTACGCATGCAATTAGCAATTTCCCTATTCCATACTTAGCCACTTTGCCGCAATTCCGCAAATATACAAAACGGTCGCTGAACTGCCCCATCATGATCTCTTTCGTTTTAGACATTTTGCACTCAAAAATTTTGAAACATGAAATTTGACCGTGCAACACTCAGCTATCCTGATTATCCCTGTAACCTTTTTTTGAATCACGACCGACTGCTTTTCAGAGCTTTCCATTCTTTCCTTTCTCTCTGTTGTCTATGTCACCTTCGCACTTGTCTATAATAAAAGAAAATAAAAAGTTATATATATATATATATATATATATATCTTGTTTCTAAATATGGAATTATTGGAATTTAATTCTAACAGGTCATCATGTAGAAATCGTATGCATTGTCATTGATGGGCAAAAGGCTCGAGGAAATCTCGTACTGATGCACATTAAACCAAAATTTGTGGGGGGATTATATTATCCCTTCCGAGTGTTCATTTGAAAATCATGAAATCTTGTTCACAAGGCGTGGCCTTCGCACGTTCATGAAACCTCCATTCCTTAATTTTCCTTTTTCGTACCCACCACCTTTGCATTTCTAAATATGCAATAAATAAACTTTACTGCTAACAATTCATCAATACAGATTGTCATTAATCAGCGAAAGGCTCGAGGAGCTTTCCCATTCATAAGCACTTAACCAAGATTTACCAAAAAGTTACATTATCGGCTCTAACTGTTCATTTAAACCATCATCTATAGCAAAGCAACCTTTTCATAAACCTATGGCATCAACTCGACAATAGTTTTGTGGAGATACAATGAACATCTTCGGGCGCGAGGACCAAAACTTCCACTGGTCCAGGGCATTTTCTTATTACTCAACTTCTGCCGCAGAGAACCAAGTAAGTTGGACCTCCGGGATTGTTGATGTGGGTTATGTCCCTGAGGTTTTTGACTGTAAGGACCTGGTCTCTTGGTGTGCCGATAAATTTATTGCAGAGAAAATAATTATTCCACTGCAAGACCACTCTTTTGTTTCTTTGTCACCTCAGGTCTTCTGCCAAATGCTGAAATTGTCGAAGCCAACATTGACGTTCAAAGGAGAAGATTGCAAACAGTTCCTAGCAAATCATAATAACAGATTGGACCTCTTGCCCCTTTTTTTGAAAAACCTGCATCTAGTTCCTGAAGATATTACAAGCATGTAGGTTAGTTCATTTAGAAATCCATTTCGCGAAATTGCCTGGTTATTTACCAGAATAACGGGATAGGAGTCCACAACTATTGTTTCCCGCATGGCTATTTATATGTTGTATTTCACCGTCAACGAACAAGCCATTTTTTATTGGGGCAGGTTAATTTCCCATGAAATCTCTTCCCAATTGTCAAGCTACAAAAGGGAAAAGAAATTTTATATGTCATTCTATTTAGTTTTTTCAATAGCACATTCCTGTCGATTTCCACAACTATCTCTGTCCAAAAATGTCAACTTTGAATTCCACCCAGTAACGTTCTGGTACCAGGCCTTGTGGAAGCACAAGGCTTCCCACGGTTTTTATGAGGTTTTTAATGGCTTCCTGTCTATTTTCAAAGTTTTGTTGTTAGGAGAAGATGATCCTCGTATATCTGAACAAGCAACTAGTTTTTTGGACAAGAAGGGGACACTCCAACATTTGGATAAGTACACTGTCATAAGAATTTTTGGCTCCACGGAATAGCCTACTCTCCTTCCATGTCACATTATGGACAGAATGTTTGTTACAGAAGTAGCATGTCAATACAACTACTGGTTCCATCTGTTCCAAAGGAAGAAAGAAAAACAGTTCATTCCTCTGCCTTGGAAAATAGGGGAGTTCGTGTTGAAAAACGTCAACAAAATTGACGATTTCGCAGCACATTCTAGCATCTCCAACCTGATATATGCTGAAGACATAAGAGGATTCAACCCCTATGATATTTTTAGACAACATTTACAAACACTTGGCCTGGGCGATTGTTTTGTAAATAAACACCTGCCCAAAAATAGAGACAGTGGTGACGATGGTCCTTCCTCTGATGCCGACGAGGTAGAGACAGTGCAAAAATGCACTAAATTGTATAGGGAATAGGCGAAATGACCCAGTGACAAGAGTGTTCAATCCGCAAATACCACTCCAAAAAGCATGACATCTCRGAGAATCGCTCCAACAACCCATCACAGCAACAAATAAACCCAGAGTTCTTCAAACGGAGGAGGAGATAATGACCCTCCTCACTCTAAAATTGATAGTTCTCACAAGCTTCCAGTAGAGAAGAAGAGAAAAAAAAACATGGGGTAGGCGGAAGAGCYGGAATCTCAGAGTGAGAACATGGAACTTGACATTGATCTGGATACCATGATTTGCTTTCTTGATTAGCCCGGAGACGCCATCCACCATAGCCATCCAATGGACATATTTGTTACCGAACATTTTGACGAAGATGAATCCTTCGTGTTCCAGAGCGTTGTTTTGGTAGCCGGAACAAAAAATTGATAATTCATAATTAAATGTTAAAAATAAGAAAGGAAAATCCCATTCAGAGGTTGACGTTGCCAACATGCGGTCGTCCCAAATCTGTCAACTTCACACCATGACCGGAGAAGCACTTCATGATTCCATTGGAGGCATCGAGACCGAGAATGCCAGACTGAAGAACCGAATCAAGGAATTGGAAGATACTTCCATTCCTATGCCATTGCTTGTCAATCCTTTGGCAATAGCCATGCCTGGCACCCCTACACCCAATGTAAAAACATCCTCCACCCTGCTCGCATCCTGTAAAGGATATGTGTAGAAAAATATCAAAAAAAGAGTGGAACTGGTTACCGAGGCGTGGAAAATATCACAAACCATCACTTCCCTTGGAACCAGGGCACATAGCTTGCTCGAGCTTTTGCAGGCCGAATTAAAAGATGAAGAAAATTTCTTTTCAAGAACGGTCATCCCTTTTGGCAAGGTTGTCAACAATATGACAGAAACAAAAAGAAGAGAAGAATATCTTCCATCCAAAAACTGCATCGACCAATTGAATGCATGTTGGAAAGAAAAAGTAAAGAACTTGCATCTCATTGTTTAGTCATGTGAACAGGGCATATCGAAGAAAGATATATTATTCACAAAGATGTCAAATATAGAATTAGTCGGGAAAACCTACGACTTCCAAGACCCCCACTTAATCTCAAACTCGTTGCCCTTAACCAGACAAGAGTTCGATAAACAGGTTACTATGTTTAAGACCTTGTCTCTGCAAAATTTTTACAACATCCTTCAATTTGATCAAGCTCACGTCCATGACTGGCTAGTCAAATATGCAATACAAAATGAGGAAATTCATCGGGCTCTCTCTAATCTTTCTATCGACTTCTGGGAATTAGAAAATAATATTTTCAACATAAAAATCCAGAATGAGATCAACATCGCCCCAATGAGAAGCTAAATTGAAGAATGGCTAGAAAGGCAATTGAAATAGGCCGCCGACGAAAGGCAACAGGCAGTTGCCAGCCCAACAGTCGTGGAGGACATCCTTGAAACCGCAGTTGTCGGCGACATCAATGAAAGGACAACCGCAAGCAAATAGCCAAAGGGCTCATATGTACCCTCAATGTAAGTTTACTCATCACATCCTTCTTTGTTTATTAATCCAATTATTCCAGTTTCTTAAATACAGATGTATAGGCAAACACTTATACCTTTCCATTTATTTTCTTTTGCAGTTATTGCACTCTATCTTCTTTCCACAATCCTATTTCTTGTACATATTTCTCTAATGGTCCGTGAGAGCCCCAATCCCAATCTACATGACAAACGCATTGAAATTCCGGTTTATGTGTAACAGACTAACTTTTTTGTATATTTCAAAATTTATAGTAGTATGTAACAAACTTTTATTTTTTGACATATTTCGAATAAAAATGCATTTAAATTTTTATATGTTATAGACTCTATTCTTATCTTTCACCACTCTGTATGACAAATGCATTTAATTTTTAATATGTTACAGACTTTTATTCTTATCCTTCACCAGTCTGTATGCCAAATGCATTTACTCTTTTATATGTTACAGATTTTTCTTTTTTTATATATTTCAAAATAAATGTTGCCCAACAATGAAAGCGTCATTTACTTATACCCCATGTTCATAAATGCATTTAAATTTTTATATTTCTTATCTCCTATTGATTTTATCTCATCATATATTTTTATCTTTCACCAGTCCACGTGGAAAATGCATTTAAATTTCCAAATTTATTCTTCCACTGTAAACAATTTTTTTTCTTTCTTATATACTTTCAAAAAAAATTGGTTTGCTATATACTTTCAAAAAATAGATGGTGCTCTGCCTACCAACCCTCATTTTCTTTTGCCCCATCTTCCATGATATACATGTTGCACACAACATTTCCATGATATACATTTTGCACCGAACACTTCGTTTCATTTACAATTCGACCCCATTTTCCACAATTTGCTTTCTAACTTCGTTGGCAGGGACTGCGCTGCCACGCAGCCTTGTTATACAAGGCAAGAGTATATTGTAATTGATTTGTAGTTGACTTTTAAATAATTTGCAATTTTTTCATTTTCTGTCATAATATTTTCGAAAGTCTCCAAAAATTTATCTATTAAATTGATTATTCTTTAAATTGAAAAATAATTTTAAATTTTCTAAATATAAATTTTTATTTTGTGAATAGTTGTTAACTATGATTAGACAATTTTTTTTATGTAGTTTTACACTTATTGTGATTAAAAAAATAAAAAAATCAAGCAGTTTGACATGTGTCCTTATTAATTGTGACCATCAATACTTAATTCTACACATGTCATATTTATTAATTATTTTATATATTAAATAAATAGAGTAATAAGAGTTTGAAATATTAAAATTAAGACTACAAATTAATATTTCAAACTCTTATTACTATATTTATTTAATATCTAAAATAATTAGTAGAAGTGATATTAATAGATGTGACATGTGTATAAACAAGGGTTGCATGGCAGCTTAGTCCCTTCCAAGTAGCTTTGGAAATGGAGATGATAGTCGACACCCTATAATTATTGATGATGATGATCACTGTGAAACATGAACAATATGTTAACTAGGGGTTAGTTTCATAGTCTTAAAAGAAATCAATTTGTAAATATTTTAAATGAAAAAAAATTATCACTGATAACTATACCGTCAGAAAGATCGGAATTCAAAGAATTCGACCTAGACTCACAAGGAATGGAGGAAGACATGTTGCTCCAAGACACTTAGTTTATAGATTTGTCATATGTCGTATTGGCTAGGATCTCTGACCACATTTTTACTTTAATGTGGATGTTGTATAGTTTTGGGATTAACCTAAATTTCCTTCCAATTAAGTTAAGCTAGCCAAATGCAAATTGCATTTTAAAAATATTCAATTTTTCTTTTTGAAAATAAACAATTCAAATTTAATAATATTTTTTTTTCCTCCAAAAAAAAGCATAATTTTATACACCCAGAGAGACAAAATTACATTTTGTAGGTGTTAGTTTAGCACATTCGAAAGCATAAATGAAGTGTGATGGTTTGCACCAGGGAAAGTGTTGATCTGCTGATAGTTTTGCGGTCCATAATCTAGTGTACCAATGACTTTCTTCATGCCCATAATCTAATCATATGCTAATAGAGTGTGCAGTTTTAGAGCTGTGGTTTACATCAAAAAATATAATACATCCCAGGAGTAATTCAGAGTATTGTTGTTGATATCATGTGCCAAAAAAAAAAAACACAGTGATCTTGTGGATTAGTGTGTTGTAGATTGAGTCGGATCTTCAATGAAGGGTCTATGGAAGAAAGCACAAACTGTATCTCCTTTTGATTCTGTGAAGGTTTTTATATAATATTTATTATATTATATAATAAATATAATCTAAATAATATATTAGATAATAAATATAATAATGCAAAATAATAAATACATAGTACAACTTTTTAAATATATTAATAAATAATATATTAGATAATAAATATAATATAAATATAATAATGCATAATAATAAATACATAGTACAACCTTTTATATTTAGATGCGGTGATTGGTGAAATTCATTGATTATGTAATTGATTCTACACATTCAAAGACGTGAAGGGAGCAATAACACTTCAATTCTATCAACCAAATAGAAATGAGAAACACAAATATTTTTATTATATCCAGAAATATATATTTGTTTTCTTATGTTAAACATTACATTGCATACACAAATTTATGGTAAAAAACAAATTAATGTCACATCAAAAACAAACTCATTACTATAGTCCCTTGGTAGTGACCAATAACTATTGATGACCATAATTAACAAGTATGCATGGCATCCTAGTCCCTGTTAAGTAATGAATTAAGTTGTCATGTAGTATTGGTAAAAATTAAATAAGATAATAAAAATTAAATTAAAAATTTAGTACATTAATATAAATGTAATAATAATATTATTGTTTTTTATATTTTGATTATATGAAAAATATTTAGTATCTATGTATATACATGAATCAGTTTTTGTGTAATCCTGAACCATGTGACTGAGTTGTCAAAGTCACTCGGGGATCGCACCCGGCCTGGACCGCACCAACCCTTAACATGGGATTTGAGGTGTCCCTAGGGGTTTCGAACCGGTTGGTGATAGAACCTGGCATGGACTGCAACAACCCTTAATACGGGATTTGAGGTGTCCCTAGGGGTTTTAAACGGGTGACTTTCACTTATGGAGTGCCTTAACAACCCACTCCCTCACCAATTGGTGCCTTAACAATGCACTCCCTCACCAAGTGCTCTAGACCTCGGGCACAACATTAAAAACATTATTAACCACAAATTCTTTCTTAGAAATTTTAAAGAAAAATCGCCAGATGTAAAGTAAAACAAGGTTGTGTGGCAGCGTAGTCCCTGCCAACAAGATTACAAAGCAAATTGTGGAACTAATTGTAAATGAAGAAAGTGTTCGGTGCAAAAGGTATATCACACAAATGTTGTGTGCAACATGTATATCACGGAACATGGGGCATAAAATTTCGTTATCGTCGAGGCGCAACCCCGTGGAGCAAGGTAAATTGTGGAAAATGGGATGCAAAATGTATATGATGGAAATGTTGTTTTGAACATGTATATCATGGGACATCGACCTCGCGGAGAGATAGGAAACTGCAGCAAAGATGTGGCAAGCAGCATGAAGCACAAGTAGTATCCATGCAGTAAATGACGCTTGGCATGTAGAGAACCATTTATTTTTTGAAAGTATATAACAAAATACAATTTGTTCATAGTGGAAGAAAAAATTTGGAAATTTATCCATGCAGCAAATGGCGCTTGGCATGTAGAGCACCATTTGTTTTTTGAAAGTATATAACAAAATATAAATTTGTTTGTCATATAGACTGGTGAAAAATAAAAATGTATGAAGACATAAATTTAAAAGGAGATAAGAAAATAGATTTATTTGAAATATGTCAAAAAATAAAAGTTTGTTACATACTACTGGAAATTTTGAAATATATAAAAAAATAAAAGTCTGTTACATATTAATGAAAATTTCAATGCGTTTGTCATGTAGACTGGGATTGGGGCTCTCGTGGACCATTAGAGAAATATGTACAAGAAACATGACTGTAGAAAGAAGATAGAGTGCAATACCTGCAAAAAAAATAAATTGAAAGGTATAAGTGTTTGCCTAGACATTTCCATTTTAAAAAGTGGAATAACTTAGTTGATAAACAACCCAGGATGCGATCAGTAGACTTGCAGTGATGGTACATATGAGCCCTTTGGCTATTTTATTGCGGCTGTCATTTCATTGATGTCGTCAACGACTGGTGGAATCCTGGCAACTGCCTGTTGTCTTTCGTCAACGGCCTGCTTCAATTCCCTTTTGAGCCATTCTTCAATGTATCTTCTCATTGGGGCAGCGTTGATCTCATTTCGGATTTTTATGTTGAAAAGATCGTTTTCTAGTTTATGGAAGTCGATAGAAAGATTACACAGAGCCTGATGAATTTCATCATTCTGTAATGAATAGTCGACTAGCCAGTCGTCAACGTGAGCTTGATCATATTCAAGGATGTTGTAAAACTTTTGCAAAGACAACGCCTTAAACATATCAACTTGTTTATCGAACTCTTGCCTAGTTAAGGGCAAGGAGTTTGCGATTAATTCAGGGTCTTGGAAGTCGTTGGTCTTTCTGGCTAAGTTTATTCTTGACAGCCTTGTGAATAATTATCTTTCTTTGATATGACTTGTTCACGTGACTGAACAATGAGATGCAGGCTCTTCACTTTTTCTTTCTAGCATGCATTTAATTGACCGATCCGGTTTTTGGATGGAAGATCTTGTTGTCTTCTTTTTGTTTCTGTCATATTGTTGACAATGGTGCCAAAAGGAAGGACCGTCTTTAAATAGAAATTTTATTCATCTTTTAACTCCGTCTACAAATGTTCGAGCAAACTATGTGCCCTGGTTCCAAGGGAAGTGATGGTTTGTGATGTTTTCCACGCCTCGGTAACTAGTTCCATTCTACAAGATGGTTGATATTATTGTCCACATATCCTCTACAGGATGCGAGGAGGCTGGAGGATGATTTTAAGTTGGCTGCAAGGGTGGCAAGCATGGCTATTGCCAAAGGATTCACAAGCAATGGCATAGGAATCAAAGCCTCTTCCAATGCCTTGACTCGGTCCTTCAGTCTAGCATTCTTGTCCTCCATGCCTCCAATGGAATCATGAAGTGCATCTCCGCTCGCATTATGAAGTTGACAGATTTGGGACGGACGCATGTTGGCAAGGTCAACCTCTAAACGAGATTTCCATTTCTTATTTTTTTCATCTTTTTTCTCAATTATCAATTTTTTGGACTGGCTGTCAAAAACAACACTCTGGAACACGAAGGATTCATCTTCGCCAAAAATTTCGTTATCGGATATGTCCATTGGATGGCTATGCTTGATGGCGTCTCCAGGCTAATCAAGGTAGCAGAGCATGCTATCCAGATTAGTGTCAAGTTCCATGTTCTCACTTTGAATTTTCGGCTCTTCTGTATGTCCCACATTTTTTTTTCTCTTCTTCTCTACTGGAAGCTTGTGAGAACTATCAATTTTAGAGTGAGGAGGGTCGTTATCTCCTCCTCCGTTTGAAGAACTATGAGTTGCTTTGTTGTTGTGGTGGGTCGTTGGAGCGATGCTCTGGGATGTCGTACTTTTTTAGTGCTATTTGCCAATTGAACACTCTTGTCACCGAGGCCTTTCCCATGTTGCGTGTACAATTTTGTGCAGCTTTGCACTGTGTCTAGGTTGTCAGCATCAGAAGCAGGAGCGTTGTCGCCAGTGCCTCTATTTTCAGGTAGGTGTTTTTTGAAAAAATAATTGTCGAGGCCAAGTGTTTGTAAATGTTGTTGAAAAATATTATCGAGGTCGAATCCTCTTATGCTTTCATCATATCTCAGGTTGAAGATGCTAGAATGCGCGGCGAATTCATTAATTTTGTTGACGTTTTTCAATACGAACTCCCCTACTTTCCAAGGCAGAGGAATGAACTTTTTTTTTCTTCTTCTTTTGCAATAGCTACAACCAGTAGTTGTGTTGATGTGCTACTTTTGCAACAAACATTATGTCTGTAATGTGACATGGAAGGAGAGCAGGTTTTTCTGTGGAGCCAAAAATTCTTATCACAGTGTAATTATCCAAATGTTCAAGTGTCCCCTTCCTATCCAAAAAACTGGTTGCTTGTTATATGCGGGGAGCATCTTCTCCTAACAACAAAACTTTGAAAACAGACACGAAACCATTAAAAATCTCATAAAAACAGTGGGAAGCCTTGTGCTTCCACAAGTCCTTGTACCAGAACGTTGATGGGTCGAATTCCCAGTTGACATTCTTGGAGAGAGATAGTTGTGGAAACTGACAGCAATGCGCTATCGCAAAAACTAAGTAGGACAACATAAAAAAATTATTTTCCCTTTTGAAGCTTGATAATTGGGAACATATTTCATGGGAAATTAACTTGCCCCAATAAAAAATGGCTTGCTCGTTGACTGTGAAATATAAAATATAAAGAGCCATCCGGGAAACAGTTGTTGTGGACTCATGTCCCGTTATTCTTGTAAAGAGCCAGGCAATTTCGCGGAATTGATCTCTAAATGAACTAACCTGCAAGCTTGTGATATCTTCAAGAACTAGAATGGGGTCTTCCAATAAATGGGGCAAGAGGTCCAACCCATTATTATTATTTGCTAGGAACTGTTTGCAATCTTTTCCTTTGAACGTCAATGTTGGCTCCAACAATCATAACATCTGGCAGAAAACCTCCGGTGACAAAGAAACAAAAGAGCGGTCCTGCAGTAGAATAATACTTTTTTCTGAAATAAATTTATCGGTGCACCAAGAGACCAGGTCCTTACAGTCAAAAACCTCAAGGACACAGCCTGCACGAGCAATCCCAAAGGTCCAAATTACTTGGTTCTCTACGGCAGAGGTTGAGTGATAAGAATATGCCCTGGACCACTGGAAGTTCTCATCCTCACGCCCGAAGATGTTCACTATATCTCCACAGAATTGTTGTCGAGCTAATTCCATAGGTTTATGAGAACATTGGTTTTCTCCAAACGATGGTTGAAATGAACACTTAGAGCCGATAATGTAACTCTGTGCTAAATCTTGGTTAAATTCTTATGAATGGGAAAGCTCCTCTAGCCTTCCGCTGATTAATGACAATCTGTATGGGTGGTGCATGATGAACTGTTAGTAGTAAAGCTTACTTATTGCATATTTAGAAATGCGAAGGTGGCGGGTACGACGAAGAGCAATTAAGGATTGGAGGTTTCGTAAACGTGCCAAGGTGACGACGTGCAAATGACATTTCATGATTTTGAAATCAACACTCGGAAGGGATAATATAACCCCCCACAAATCTTGTGTAATGCACATTAATAGGAGATCGCCTCGAGCCTTTCACCCATCAATGACAATCTATATGGTTCATGCATGATGAGCTATTAGAAATAAATGTTAGTAATTGCATATTTAGAAACAAGATATGTATGTGTATATATATATATATATATGTATGTATGTAT
>JASDQU010100825.1:99025-121117 GCA_032191745.1 Picea mariana | reverse complement strand
ATATATATATATATATATATATATATATATATATATATATTCTTTTATTATGGACAAGTGCGAAGGTCATGGACACGACGGAGAGCAAGGAAATAATGGCAAGGTCTGAAAAGTGGTCAAACGAGATTCAAAAAAAGGTTGCGGGGATACTCAGGAGAGGCAAGTGTTCCACGGTCAAATTTTATGTATCAAAAATTTTGACTGCAAAACGTGTAAAATAGAAGAGAGCATGGTGGGGCAGTTCAGCGGTCGGTTTGTATATTTGCGGAATTCCGGGAAAGTGGCTAAGTATGGAATAGGGAAACAGTTGGGCAGACTCATTCTCGGAAGTGAGGATTGAAATTTTCGTGAACGGACCAACCCGACGACGTGCAAATGACATTCCATGATATTTGAAATTAATGCTTGCTAATTGCATGCCCAGAAATAAGATCTTATATATAATTGGTGATTGTTAATTGCAAAAGGGCGTGAGCACAGGAAACAATGATTAGGAACTGAATATTTCTTGCATTGGCCAAAACGATGATCCGCGAAAGAAATTCGAAGAGATGGCAAAGTATGGAAAGCGGACAGACGTGCTTCAAAATGGGGAGACAATAGTTCCACAGAAAACATGAGGACCCGCAAGTCCGCCCACGTGCACATCCAGACATTTTCGAAAAAACGAATAAGTGATGAGAAAGATAAAGTTCAGGGAAAAGAGAAATGAATATTTGGCTAAGTATATAAGATGGAAAAGAAGGGCCAATATATTCACATCTGTAACAGATATCCCATTTTGCTGCCAAGATATATACTTGGAAAGAAGTGCGAAGGTGGTCGGCATAGAAAACAACGACTAGGAATACGATTCACAAGTTTACTTGGTTCTCAGTTGTATGCTTCGTCTGTCAATTTGTATATCGCGAAACTCCGAGTCATTTTTTTAGCCAGCCAGTCTGCAAGTCCGACTGTCAATTTGTATAGTGCGGAACTCTGGGTGTTGTTTGTAGGACACAAAACTATAGAGGAAATGCTTTGCCCTTTAATATAGCTTCTGTGACGCAAATGTGGTATGGCTCGTTTTAGCACTTTTCCATCCATAAACAATGCCAATCTTAAGCTCACCAGCTCTGGAGCTCGTGTGTCAATTTGTATATCACGGAGCTCCGAATGTTGTTTGGAGGTCACGAAAAGATAGAAGTGCAATGTTGAGCTAGACAACGCGCAAGTCCGCCTGTCAATTTGTATATCGCAGAACTCTGGGTGCTACTTGTAGGACACAGAACAATAGAGAGTCAACTTAGAGAAAGGGGAAGCATTCGGCGGAAACGCGTGAATCTGCCAAGCCGCCCAGCAAGGCATTTTCGAAGAAAAAAAAACAATTAAGTAACCAGGAAGAGAAACTACAGGGAATAAAAGAGTGGGAAAATAGAAAGGCAGAGGGTAGTATTCGTAAGCGTGAATTGGTTTCAAAGAAGCCCCATTGTTGCAAAACCATCATTTTCTACTAATTGTCAGCAAATGCTTTGTTGAAGATTAGATTTTATTGCAACCTATGCGTGTAAGTATGTTCTTGATATATTCTTCCATGACTGTAACACGTTAACTTAAGTATTAAACTTCATTTTCTACTAATTGTCAGCAAATGCTATGTTAAATATTAGATTTTATTGGAGCGTGTGGGTGTAAGTGTGTTTTTGATACATTCTTCCATGACTGTAACATATTAACTTAAGTATTAAACTTCTTGCATAATGGGTTGTTAGCATTAAAACTTAATAACTGTATGTCTAGAAACAAGAATGATGATTACATTGGTATTGCTATGTTGTATCTACATTACGAATAGAATTGAACGTTGGTTTGAAACTGTGTGTAATCCATTTTTTTTTTTGCATAAAAGCCTGGTGGATTGACATAGTACATTGTCATATAATTGTTACATGTTCCATCTTAGAAAAAATAACCTAAGTAAACATAATATCGGAGAACTACAAGAACACAGAACCATGCCAATGAGAACAGGGGTTAAATCCAGAAAAGACGCAGCAATGAAGATTCCAAGGAAAAAAAATTTAATAGCAAATCCATTTAAAATAAAAATAAAAACATCGAGTATTGTACATCTATCCCTAGAAATTGGACCCAGTTCTTCGGGCCAAAACATTGAACGTATCTGCCACAAACATAGGCATGGTATCTATCGTATGCAGGATCCTTGTAGATTTCTCGTCGATGAATCATCCTGTGGTAAAATTGATAGTTTTCATAAGCTTCCCGTGACGAAGAAGATGAAAAACGTTGCAGGGAAAATGGAATAGCCCTTAACTAAAAGTTAGGACACAACTAGAAACCGCCTCTGCATAGTCAAAAAAACTTCAGGGACACAAGTTGCACGTGCAATTTCAAAGGCCTAAACTAGTCCATTCTGAGTGGAAGTAGATGACTAGTAGAAATATGCCTTGCAGCAGTGAGACTTTTGGACCTGATTCCCGAAGATGTTAATTGTATATCCAGAGAACAACACAGTAGTCCCGCAACTGAATAATTTTTTGGGTTGAAATATATCTCTGGGAACATCAACATATCATTTCTTTACAATGAAACTCTTCCGTCCAGAATGAACAAATTTGGACCTCTGGAATTCCTACTTTCGAGCTGCAAAGCGGTTATTGCGTTCAACGTCGGTTTCTTTTCTGAAACTCCTTTTGGTGTTGTCAGGACCGCCATCATTGAGATGGAAAGTTCTACCCTTTATGGTTGATTTCAATTTGGGCGTAGGAGTGGGAACAGTCTCTACATTTCCATCATTCATTGTTGTATCATTGCCCATCAGATCATCTTCTTTCGGCTCGGAATCCATGACATCAACCTTTGCGCCAACCATTAATGCAACTGGGCAGGTTCTAAGACCAGGCAGGGTTGCCTTGGAATTCTTTGGCTTGAAATATATCTCTCAATGTACCAAGGGACCATCTCCTTTTTTGCTCCTGGGCGGAGGGAGATGAGTAGTAAGAATGTGCTCTGGAATAGTGGAACCTCTGGCCATTATGGTCGAATGTGTTTACTGTATCTGGACAAAATTGCTGCCACAAGTTAACGAGAATTTTTGTTTGCTCCAGATGATGTTTGAAATGAAAATTGAGGAGGGATAATATAAGCCTCTGCAAATTATGGTATCTCCTCGAGCGTTTCTCTAATCAATGAAAATCTCCAGGGTTCGTGTGGAATGACTTGTTACCATTAAAGCTCACTAATTGCATATTTAGAAAAAAGTGTGAAGGTCACGATGATGGTGAAGAGAGATGAAGAATTAGAGATTTCTTAAAGGTGCCAACCTGTCGGTGCACAAAAACAGATTGCATCATGTTTGAAATGAATGCTTGGAAATGATAACACACTTCTTCGCAAATCTTGGTTTAATTCATAGTAATGACAAATCTTCTCTGGCTTTTTGGACATTAATGAAAATCTTAATGGTTCTTGCAGGATGAACTACTTGCATTAAATCTTAATTATTGCATATCTGGAAACAAGTACGAAGGTAGTGGTGATGGCGAATTGCCATGAAGCATTGTACATTATGTGCACCCGCCAACCCGCGAAACAGATTCCAAGAAATGCCCAAGTATGGAAAGTGGTCGGGCGGGTTACGGAAAAAAAGGGCAAAAGATATACCCAGGGCAGAAAACCCTGCACCTAGACATTTTCCAAAAAACGAGTAAGTAAAGAAAGGGAAAGCAGAGAGAAAAGAGAAAGCGGATGCTAATTTTCGAAAGCGAGAATTGGTCTTAATAGTAACTTTGGAGTGCATTAAACATGTTAATAGGTTCTTCAATCAAGGAATAGGTACAGCGAGCGATGTTTATAGTTTTGTATCTGTTTGTATAAGAGAAACATCGAAAAGTTACAAGACAATTATTTTTTGGATGTTTAAGTAAAGTTTTTGTATTGTTAGCTTCACCACAAGTATAACAACGACGAATATGAATTTTAATGTTCTCTCCTTCATATGATTGTTCCATTAGACTTTTCATAGTATATACTCTTTTATTTCAATTTGTTTTCTAATTTGTGGGTCGCGGAAGTCAGGGTGTTGTTTGTAGGTGACAGAACAATGGAAACGCAATATTGAACCCGCCTATCGAGTAACTCGCCTATTCGGAAAACCGCAAGCCAAAAATTTTGTACAAAATGAAACGGGGAAGTCGTCGGTCAGGCTGGTGATATAAAAGTAAGTGAAATTTGAAGACGTGAATCCGCCAACTTCCGCACCTAGAAATTTTCCGAAAAATGAGTAATACACACTAAATATGTACTATAAAGTATGAACATGAGATTTTATAGAGCATGTACGGATCTCGCATTCCATACTTAGCCACTCTTTGGATTGCGATTTCTCGGGTTGGTGGGCTCAAAAGTGGGCCTCTATTGTTCTGTGGCCTACAAATAGCACCCAAAATTCCACGATATACAAATTGACAAGCGGACCTGCGAGCTAGCTAGGTCAACATTGCATTCCTATTGTTTCGTGTCATACAAACAACACTCGGTGTTCTGCGACATACAAATTGACAAACAGACTCCAGGGATGGCAGCCTCAAGATTGCAATTGTTTACGGATGGTAATCCCTATCAACTATTTAACATTATCTAAAAACATTATTTTCAATACTAAATTATTAATATTAAATATTGAAAATGTATAATTTAATTAGACAAAAAGGTTTGTACAATATGAAACGGGGAAGCGGTCGGTCGGGCTGGTGATATAAAAGTAAGTGAAATTTGAAGACGTGAATCTGCCAACTTCTGCACCAAGAAATTTTCCGAAAAAAATGAGTAATAAATAATATGTACTTTTAGAAAGTACGGACATGAGATTTTATAGAGCATGTACTGATCCCGCATTCCATACTTAGCCACTTTTTGGATCGCGTGTTCTTGGGTTGGCTGTTCTCGGGCTGGCGGGATCAAAATTGGGCCTTTATTGTTCAATGTCCTACAAATAACACCCAAGAGTTTCGCAATATACAAATTGACAAGCGGACTGGCTTGCTCAACATTTCATTTCTATTTGTTTGTGTCCTTCAAACACCACTTGCACTGACGCCATATACAAATTGATAGATGGACTCCATGATTGGCGGGCTCAAGATTGTGATTGTTTACGGATGTTGATCCCTATTAACTATCTAACATTACCTAAAAACATTATTTTCAATACTAAAGTATTAATATTAAATATTGATATTCTACAATTTAATTACATAAAATTATTAAAGGATGATAAATATCTTATTTAAAAGAAAAACCCGCCTATTCGGAAACTTGCATTCAAAAAATTTTGTATAATATGAAACGAGGAAGAGGTCGGTCGGGCTGGTGATATAAAAGTGGGTGCAAATCTGAACACGTGTATCCGTCAAGTTCCGCACCTAGAAATTTTCCCAAGAAACCAGTAATACATACTATATATGTACTTTTATAAAGTATGGGTGTGAGATTTTATAGAGCATGTACGGATCCCTCATTCCATACTTAGCCACTTTTTGGATCGCGGGTTCTCGGGTTGGCGAGCTCAAAATTGGACCTCTGTTGTTCCATGCCCTACAAATAGCACCTAGAGTTCCGTGATATACAAAATGACAAGCGCGCTTGCGGGCTATTTGAATTTTAAGGACCTCATGTTCATGTGATAGCACAATTGGACTTGGGCCAGTTTATATTAGTTTATTACAATATGAAATGGGGAAGCGGTTAGTCGGGCTGGTGATATAAAAGCAAGTGAAATTTGAACACATGAATCCGCTAACTTCCGCACCTAGAAATTTTCCAAAAAATGAGTAATAGATACTAAGTATGTACTCTTATAAAGTATGGACATGATATTTTTATAGAGCATGTACGTATCCCACACTCCATACTTGGACACTTTTTGGATCGCAGGTTCTCGGTCTGGCAGGCTCAAAATTGGGCCTCTACTGCTCTGTATCCTACAAATATCACCCAGAGTTTCGTGATATACAAATTAACAAGTGAACTTGCGGACTGGCTGGCTCAACATTGCACTTCTATTGTTCTGTGTCTTCCAAACATCACTTGGAGGAAATGAGCAATACATACTAAATATGTACTTTTATAAATGATGGACATGAGATTTTATAGAGCATGTACAGATCCCTTATTCCATACTTAGCCATTTTTTGGATCGCGGGTTCTCGGGCTGGCGGGCTCAAAATTGGGCCTCTATTGTTCTATGAGCTACAAACAACACCCAGAGTACTGCGATATACAAATTGACAAGCGGACTTGCGGGCTGTCTGCGTCAACATTGCACTTCTATTGTTTCGTGTCCTCCAAGCAGTAGTCAGACCTCCACGATAGACAAATTGACAGACGGACTCCAAGACTGGCGGGCTCAAGATTGCCATTGTTTACGGATGGGCATCCCTATCAACTATCTAACATTATATAAAAAACATGATTTTCAAATACAAAATTATTAAATATTAAATATTGATATCGCACAATTTAATTACATAAATTATCAATATTGAAGTCGTCGATCTGGTAACTCGCCTATTCGGAAAAATCGTGAGCCAAAAAGGTTGTACAATATGAAACGGGGAAGCGGTCAGTCGGGGTGGTGATATTAAAGTAAGTGAAATTTGAAGACGTGAATCCGCCAATTTCTGTACTAAGGAATTTTCCGAAAAATGAGTAATACATACTAAATATGTACTATAAAGTATGGACATGAGATTTAGTAGAGCATGTACGGATCCCGCATTCCATACCTAGCCACTTTTTGAATCGTGGGTTGTCAGGCTCAAAATTGGGTCATTACTGTTCCGTGCCCTGCAAATAGCACCCAGAATTCCGTGATATACAAATTGACAAGAGGACCTGTGGGCTGGTTGGCTCAACACTGCACTTCTATTGTTCTGTGTCCTCCAAACAGCACTGGGAGCTCCGCAATATACAAATTGACAGACAGACTCCAGGGCTCAATATTGCCATTGTTTACGGATGGTAATTCCTATCAACTATCTAACATTATCTAAAAACATTATTTTCAATACTAAATTATTAATATAAATATTGATATTGTACAATTTGAAACGGCGAAGCGGTCGGTCGGGCTGGCGATATAAAAGTAAGTGCAAATCTAAACACCTGCATCCGCCAACTTCTACACCTAGAAATTTTACAAGAAACAAGCAATACATACCAAATATGTACTTTTATAAAGTATGGACATGAGATTTTATAGAGCATGTACAGATCCTTCATTCCATACTTAGTCACTTTTTGGATAGTGGGTTCTCGGGCTGGCGGGCTCAAAATTTAGCCTCTATTGTTCTGTGTCCTACAAATATCACCCAGAGTTCCGGGATATACAAATTGACAAGCGGACTTGCGTGTTGTCAGACTCAACATTGCACTTCTATTGTCCTGTGTCCTCCAAACAACACTCGGAGTTCCACGATATACAAATTGACATACGGATTCGAGGACTAGCGGGCTCAAGATTGTGATTGTTTACGGATGGTCATCCTATCTAACATTATCTAAAAACATTATTTTCAAATAAAAAATTATTAATATTAAATATTGATATTGTACAATTTAACTACATAAAATTATCAAAGGATGTTAAATTGCTTATTTAAAAAGAAATGAAGGAAAAAAAACAAAGTTTTTTAAAAATTCTATCACCGCAAGCATAACAACGACCAATTTGAATTTTAAGGGCCACTTGTGTATATGATAGCACAATTGGACTTCGCACAGTATACATTCATTTATTTCAAATTATTCCAAGAGATTAATTTTACCAAGTTCATCGATCAAGGAAAAATGCTAAAACAAGCCACATACTACATTTGCGTCACGATGCCATAGAAATTATCATGTGGATTTGCGGGCTAGCTGGCTAAAAAATTGCAATTCTATTGTTTTGTGTCCTCCAAACAACACTCGGAGTCCCGCGATATACAAATTGACAGACGAAGCATACAACCAAGAACCAATTAAACTCCAAACAGGCCGCAAGCAAGTTCCCACAAGGTTCCATAGAGCAGGACACATCGACCTTTGCATCAAACAATTTGATATACAAAGAAAATACGTCGTGGCATTCATTTTCTCTTACATATGGTATATGTACCCAGTGGAAAATAACCGGGGCCATGTATTTTAAAAGAAATGAAGGGAAAAAAGAAAAAAAAAAATCTATCACCGCAAGCATAACAACGACCAATTTGAATTTTAAGGGCCTCTTGTTGATATGATAGCACAATTGGACTTCGCACAATATACATTCGTTGATTTCAAATTATTCCAGGAGATTAATTTTACCAAGTTCATCGATCAAGGAAAAATGCTAAAACAAGTCACATACTACATTTGCGTCACAGTGCCATAGAAATTATCAGGTGGATTTGCGGGCTAGCTAGCTAAAAAATTGCAATTCTATTGTTCCGTTTCCTCCAAACAACACTCAGAGTCCCACGATATACAAATTGACAAATGAAGCATACAACCAAGAACCAATTAAACTACAAACAGGCCGCAAGCAAGTTCCCACAAGGTTCCATAGAGCAGGATGCATCGACCTTTGCATCAAACAATTTGATATACAAAGAAAAGGCGTTGTGGCGTTCATTTTCTCTTACGTATGGTATATGTATCCAGTAGAAAATAATCAGGGCCATGGGATATATGGGGTTTGTTGCCATGCTTCCCATTTTTGGACCGAACAATCTTATGCGCATGCAATCCCAAGTAGTCGAGTCTGATGAACTTTGATCTAGATGTTGAAGAAATGTTACAAAGACACATGAGGTATTTTCGTTTCCTGCCAAAGTTTGATATATTTTTTTTCCCTTCTTCAACCGATATAAAAAATTGCATTGTCCTCATTTAAGGTAAATTTGTTGTGTATCCGAAAATCGCATAACATGTAGACACTGCTTGCCTTTTTCTGTAGATATGTTTCATATGACAATTCTGCCAACTTAGGAAGCACATTTTATAATAGAGGTTGCCTAACTGTACAATGCACGATTATGTTGCCCACGGTTTAGATGGTAGCATGGAGGCAATGTCCATATATATATGGACATTTTTCACCGCATCGCAGACAATCAATCATATCATCACTTATCAAAGCGGAGGTAGAAGTAGGAGAGTTGCATTTCGCACATACAGGTTCAAAGGGGGTCGAGTACGCATTCGCTGCAACTAAAACACCTTCAACCTAGGAACCTGAGCATAGGAATTAATACATTGAACAATATAATACACAACTGCACCCCCCCACCCCTTAAATAAAATAAAACAAGCCGCATAAATTTGGTGAAGGTTATTTGTATAAGCAAAGTGAGGATGATTTTTTGGGTGTATATGCACAATAGTTGTAGAGCTAGCTAGTTTCTTCAAATCCTCTATTATATCTCCTCGCAACTCTGTTACAAATGTTTCTTGGGTTGTCCGAAAGATCCTTTCTCTAACATCCCTTTTCTTTGTTATATTTTTGAAGAGCATAAGTGGAATCTGCCCTCTATGCAATTGTTGCTCCATTGACGAAAACAAATTTGAATAGGTATCAAACAATTGCAGTTGCAACATGGAACAGTGCAATATTTGTGTAACTTACCCGAGATACATGCACATGTGAAATTAAAGGACAAAAGAGGATATGGAAAGTGGTACCATTGCCTTGTCATTGTCCGACTCTCCATCCTTTATATGGAGAATGTGTTGCAAGCCAATTTTTCTCGTCAGTGTGACAGTTGCACCAATGGTTCCAATTAGGAAAATATCACTACTCTACGTGTTAGGGTCCTAACTTGCACATAGGTATAACAATATATTTGGATGTAATAAAGGTCAGTATTAATAATGCCTTGCAATAAAATAGAAAAAGTCAAATGTAAGAAGACCTAATAGAAGCTTCCACTTTTAGAAGGATCTTCCTCTAGATGCTTCTTTTGATAGACATATTTAGTATAAATAGGAGTCAATGGTATGAGAACCCTAGCTTGGATATTATTGTAATAGAGCTCTGCTCGACTGGAGGTTGCCCCCTCGAAGAGGCCCGTGAACATTGCTCTTAGAATCAAAGTACTATTTATGTTGTTATTCTTATATCATTTCAGTTTTATTGTGGTGATTGTTCTGGTTATATTGTTGTTATTCTTCCATTTCTATCATTTTATTTCTGTTCTGCGTACTTTTTATATCTGGTATATTACAAGTGGTATTAGAGAACTTTCCTCGTCAGAAATTGTGGGTAAATTTCTTTTCGAGGTAGAGACATATTCCGGCATCTTTAAGCCACTGAGATCTGTCGTTATGCACATAAACCTGCGGTTGAGGGATTCATACACGCAGGAAATGCAAGTGGTACTTAAGCGCACATCTGTTGGCCACCCTTGTAACCCATGTTGGTACCCCTTCGAGTGGTAGCGCATCAGACAACACCTGTGTACGGATCGACCTAGATTACATGAAGCCCTCTTTAGATAAATCGATCGCCTGCATGACTGCTATAGTGCCACCGAGAATAGCACTTGGGAAAATACTCTCTAGTACCTAGGTAGTCGGGTAGTACGGCTAAGGGTACGGTCTAGCCTCCTTAGTTAGTGCCCTGAGATATTGGGTCGAGTACTATTGTTGGACCCCGCATGTATATCAGAGAGCTATATCACAGGGAAAAACCTTGTCTGTAGAACCCTTGAATACCTAACCCCTGGGGACAAAAACATAAACAAATTAAAACAGACAAGATCTATTGTCGCGCAACTGTGTTTGGGTTGCCAAATCACTACACATTTCTTCCTGGTTAAACATTTGGGCATTTCATCATTGCATTATTCTTCAGACCGGAGTATAACTCCACAAGTGTTAAAAAAAAAAGGTCTGAAATTTTTTTCACCATTATTTGAGACCTATTCCATTGGATTCATCTCTTCTCCCTTATCACATTCATACATATCATTTTTCGGCAAAAAAATTTACCCCAACCTCCCCTTTTCGGTTCCCTCATCATCATGGTCCATACCTGTAGCCAAGACTTGGAAGCTCGCTTCAATACCTTGCAATCTAATCTCACCGAGACCCAACAAGAAGTGAAACAGCTCAGTGCCAATGTTGTCGCCATCAATACAACCATGCAGTCCTCAATGGAGGAAATAAAACAAGACCTAACCACCCAGCTTGAATCTGTCTTTTTCGATGCTCTACACCAAGCTACATATCCCTACAGATAACCCTTCCTCTAACCCACCTCCACATATTGAAGCTGAAACTTCCTCTCATTCCCATGACTTTCAGCACCATCACTTTCAACGTGACCTACGCCTTCCGCAGGTGGATGTGACCAAATTTGATGGCTCGGATCCCACTGGTTGGGTAACCCAAATGGAACATTATTTCTCTTTATACGAAATTACAAATGACTTGGCCAAACTCCAGTATGGTGTTCTCCATCTAGATCAAGAACATTGGCAATGGTAGCAATGGAGAAAAACTTCACGTCAAGGGTATATTGCTTGGACACACTTTGTGGCCGAGATTTATGAACGCTTTGACACTGAAACCAACCATTTGGCCCATTTGACAAAGTTGAAACAATCAGGAATAGTGGAAGACTTTATAGCTGCCTTTGAGTGCCTGGCTTTTCGGACAAAGGGCATGTTTGATGCCTTTTTCCGAGAATGTTTTATCAGTGGCGTCAAGGATGAGATTTGGGCCCATGTCCTCATGGCTCGGCCTCAGAGTTGGGTGGAGGCTACTAAAAGAGATAAAGAAGCATAATAGGTTGTATATTCTCAAAATCAGAAACCCTCCTTTATCCCTCTTACTAAACCAGTCAATCCCACTACTCCCTCTGCTCCACTAAAGATCCAAAAATTAACTAGGGTTGAAATGGCTGAATGCCAACTCAAAGGCCTTTGTTATAATTGTGATGAAAAATATTTCCTGGGCCACAAGTGTAAGGAACAAAATATTTTTATGGCCATCTCTGAGGATATTTTGGAAGAGGATGTTGAAAATCCCCTTGTGTCTGAGTCACCCGAAACCACTGACATAACCCCTCCCTCAGACCCTCCTAAAGTAGAACCGGTCATTTCCCTCAATGCTCTCACTGGCTTCTTCGCTCCCCAAACCCTCAAGCTAATCGGTTACATCAAGCATATGAAAGGAATCATTCTGGTTGATAGTGGAAGCACCCATAATTTTATTCATTGCTGCATTGCCCAAGAAACTCATTGCTACATCTATGCCATCAATAATTTCCAAATCATGATTGTCAATGGTGGCTCCATGAAATGTGGAGGGCATTGTGAAAATGTGCATCTCCAAATTGGTGACTACCACCTGAAATCTCATATGTTTTCTATCGACATGGGTAGTTGTGACATTGTGTTGGGTGCAGACTGGCTAAGGACTTTGGGTCCCATTCTCATGGATTTTAAGGTCATTCTGGTGTTATTTCCCAACTCCATGCCATACAAGCAACAAAGACACCCTCGGTGCCGCAAGACCTCCAATCCATTCTTTCTAAACATCAAGTGGCCTTTTCCACTCCCTAGGGACTCCCTCCTTCCCATGGTGTTCATGATCATTCCATTCCCCTTGTACCCAGAAGCCTTCCTCCCAATATCCATCCGTATTGTCACCCCTTTTCCCAAAAAAATGAAATTGAGAAAATGGTCTAGGAACTCCTTAATGCATTCATTATCCACCCTAGTACAAGCCCCTACTCTTCTCCTGTGGCCATGGTCCTGAAAAAAGAAGGTTCTTGGTGAATGTGTCCTGACTTTCGTGCCCCCAACAAACTTACCATTAAAGAGAAATTTCCCATTCTTGTCATTGATGACCTCTTGGATTAATTGAGTGGCGCCCAATTCTTTACTAAACTTGATCTTCATTCGGGATACCACCAGATACGTATGAAAGAGGCAGACGTTCCCGAGACTGCCTTTAGAACTCATGAGGGCCACTATGAGTTTTTGGTCATGCCCTTTGGCTTGTGTAATGCCCCCTCCACCTTCCAAAGCCTCATGAATCATGTCTTTCGTCCTTGTCTCCATCATTTTGTCTTATTTTTCTTTGATGATATCCTCATCTATAGCAAAACCTAGACAGACCATCTTTCTCATGTGGATCGAGTTCTCCATCTACTCTCTCAGCACCAACTTTTCCTGAAACAGTCTAAATGTGCTTTTGGCGCCTCATAAGTCGAGTACTTGGGTCATCTGGTTGGCAAGGACGACGTCAAGGTGGATCCTAAGAAGATTGAAGCTATGCAAGACTGGCCTCACCCAAAGACTCTCAAAGGCTTGCGTGGATTTTTGGGCCTAACAGGTTATTATCGCAAGTTTGTTAAGAATTATGGAAATATTACAGCACCTCTCACTACAATTCCTAAAAACGAACTCTTTCACTTGGACTCTAGCCACTGCTCAATCTTTTCAAACCTTTAAGATGGCCATTTGCACCACTCCAGTCTTGGCCCTTCATGATTTCACAAAGACCTTTGTCTTGGAATGTGATGCTTCAAGGAAAGGAATTGGTGTTGTCCTTATGCAAGAGGGTCCGCCTTTGGCCTTTACCAGCAAGCAATTGTCTGAAAGAAATATAGGCAAATCAATCTATGAAAATAAAATGTTGGCTATTCTGCATGTCGTTGATCTGTGGCGCCCTTATCTATTGGGGAAATGCTTCCAAATTAAGATAGACCATCAAAACCTCAAGTATTTTCTGGAACAATGCATTTCCTCCCCGGAGCAACAAAAATGGGTGACTAAGCTCTTTGGATATGATTATGAGATCATTTACAAGAAAGGAAAAGACAATGTGGTTGTGGATGCACTTTCCCAAAAATATGAAGATGAACAATCCATTTTTTCTCTTTCCTTCATTGTACCAGATTGGCTCCAAGTCGTTCACCAGGAATGGCTACAAGATCCCAAAAGTTCACATTTGATCCAACAGTTGCAGTCCAATGCTCCATCTTCCCCAAGGTACTCTTGGCCCCATGATGATCTTCGATACAAAGGTCATTTGTATTTAAGTAAACAATCAAACATTAAATCCACGGTACTTTCTGAGCTTCATGCTACACCCACAGCAGGGCACTCCGGGTTCACCAAAACCTATGACAATGTCAAAAGTTCTTTTTTCTGGGATGGTATGAAATAAGACATTCGTAATTTTGTAACTGAATGTGATTTGTGTCAATGCAACAAGGGAGAAAAAGTCAAATCTCTGGGCACACTACAACCGCTTCCAATTCCACCTGCTATTTGGATGGATATCTCTATGGATTTTATTACAGGCTTACCCAAATCAGGAATTAAATCAGTCATCATGGTGGTTGTTTATCACCTTTCAAAGTATGCTCATTTCTGTGCAACACCCATTTGTAACATCCACGGTGGCTCAACTTTTCATGGATCAAGTCTTCAAGCTTCATGGCATGCCGCATTCTATTGTTTTTTATCACGACCCAACTTTCACCAGCAATTTTTGGCAAGAACTGTTCAAGCTACAAGACACACAATTGCATCTCAGCACAGCTTATCATCCCTAGACTGATGGTCAAACAGAAGTTGTCAACAAGTGTTTGGAAACATATTTGAGGTGTTTTTCCTTGGAAAAGAAAAATCAGTCGGCTCAATGGTTACCCCTAGCTGAATGGTGGTACAACACTTCATACCATACAACTACACACATGACTCCTTTTGAAGCGGCATATGGAAAAAATCCACCTTCAGTTCTCTCATACTTACCTGGTGTCTCGAAGGTCCAGGCAGTTGACCAAACACTTACAGTTCGAGAGGCTATTCTCCGTACCCTCAAAGAGAATTTGGTCATGGCATAGAATCGCATGAAGCAACAAGTAGATCAAGGTCACTCTAAACATCAATTTGGAGAAGGGGATCAGGTGTTTCTTCGACTGCAACATTACAATAAAATTCCCTCAAGGCTGAGCATTGTAAGAAGCTAGCACCCAAATTTTATGGTCCTTATACCGTTCTCAAGCATGTGGGATAGGTGGCCTATTAGTTATCTTTGCCCAGTCATTCAAAGCTACATATTGTTTTTCATGTTTCATGCTTAAAGAAGGTGATTGGAAATAAGTGCCAAATTCAAACCAACCTTCCCGAATTAACCGAAGAAGGATCCATTTGGCTACAGCCATAAGCATTTTTGGACCAGCGTGATCGTCGCCTGCGTTAGAGAACCATCAAGGAAGTGTTAGTCCAGTGGAAAGATACAACTCCAACAGATGCCACTTGGAAACTAGCTACCATTCTGCCACAATTTCCACATCTCAAGCCTTGAGGACAAGGTTGTTTTTAAGGGGGAGGACATGTTAGGGTCCTAACCCGCACATAGGTAGAACAATATATTTAGATGTAATAAAGGTCAATATTAATAAGGCCTTGCAACAAAATAGAATAAGTCGAATGTAAGAAGACCTAATATAAGCTTTCGCTTCTAGAAGGATCTTCCTCTAGATGATTCTTTTGATAAACATATTTAGTATAAATAGGAGTTGAGGGTATGAGAACCCTAGCTTGGATATTATTGTAATAGAGCTCTACTCGATTGGAGGTTGCCCCCTCGAAGAGGCCCGTGAACATTGCTCTCGGAATCAAAGTGTTATTTCTGTTGTTATTCTTATATCATTTTAGTGTTATTGTGGTGATTGTTCTGGTTATATTACTGTTATTCTGCCATTTCTATCATTTTATTTCTGTTCTGCATACTTTTTATATCTGGTATATTACACTGTGCAAGTTGGTTGATAGTCGCACCCGGGACGAAACGATATTTTGAACAAACAGCGGGATGTTTTTCCACAATACTTTTTTCGTTGAGTGAAATAATCCGATCACAATCACCATGGTCATATACTATTTTGGGAAATATATTAAAATTTGTAATGGATATCCCATTACCCGACAATATCTTTTCTGCATGTTTCTGGACAAGCTGTGTAGGAATACTCATTGTCACTATCATCATGGCCTCCTTGTTTGTCATGTCAGCACGCCTAATGGATCTAGTTTTGTTTGCCTTGTCCAAGTAGGTTCTATAGACGACCATTATGTCTCCAGCGAACACTTGTCTAGTTCGGTGGCTGTTCAAGCCCTCTATTGATAGTACTTTGGGTGTTACAACTCTAGACCTGGTGACAATTTTTGAACAGGAAAACTAAAGTGAATGGTAGTGTGCATTTTATTTTTTTTGTATTATTCTTTCACTGGCATAAATATACAAGTACACACATAGCTTCGATGAACTATGGAGCCAGAATTTTTCAACCACACCTCTTAGTCTGCGGATCATGCACTATGTTCAGCATCTCGCTTGTACTTGTTGATACTTATTGTGAACTGCAAACCATGCATTGCAGATGGCATCAACATATTCACCATGCCATAGATGAATAAACAATCGAGGATATTTGTCTGGTAAACATATTAAGAGCAGAGCGTATGCATCTTTACCTTTGGTCTTGTTGGTCTACTGATGTTTGGGATGACTAACTGCTCATGGCCATGTCACTAGTCCAACTTTTTCTGATGCAAGCATGTGCAGATGAACATCATGACTAAACAAGCATATGCATTGTATATTGTCCATCAGAAGGACTAGATAAGCGTAAAATTGTATGCATCTGATTTTTTTAACTGGAAAAAATGTGTAACAGTAAACAAGGCATGAGGGCGGGGCACCATGACCAATCTATATATCGCGGACCCCCGGAAGCTAGGGGAGAAATCTTGAACCCGCCAGCCTGGCACCCACAATTGACAAAGTGGGTAATTATGGAATAAAGTAGAAGTGTGACCATAGATGTGAAACCATTAGTCTGCCAACCGACACACCAAGGCATTTTCGAAAATACCACTAACCAGATCAATTAGAAAACAAAAGGGATAATAGAAAATGGAAAAAGTAGAAATAGGGAGGGCAGAAAGGGCCATTGCTACCAAGCCATCGTTTTCAACTCTAATATTATATTCCCCCACCCCGTTTGTATATTTAATTTACCAGCACAATTGGTATACCTTTTAGAATATTGTACCACATAACCCTCTACTGTTGCACAGAACAATTCATCTTCTTGTCCAACCAACCTATTTCTTCCAAGATACCAATGTCGAATATGCAATGGACATGAAGGAAATTTAGTATGAACACAGACATGTAAAAGAAAGAGAAACATGTCTAATTATTCCAAGGTAACAACAAGCAGAATACACAGAATATATTATATTTGAAGGAAGAAAAGAAGGGGAAAAAAATAAAAATAAAAATAAAGGTGCAAAGCAACAGAAGAAGCACAACAAATATACAAACAATAAATGAAAAAATGAACACTGGAATATGAAATAAGAGCACAGGTATCCACTTGTGTAATTCCTAGGCTACATTCCCGCCAAACATTTCATCGTCCTCTCCAGCCATTCTGTTTGTTTAAATGTAGCAATGCAGTGAAAACACAACGAACATGAAGTAGGTTAGTATGCAGGAATGCATGTAATGAAGATACAATAAACTAGGTGAACACATATACAAATAATAAATGAAATACAAAACAATGCAATATGAAATAACAGTACAAGCATGCACCTTTCTATATCTTCTTCAAGCGATGCAGTCAAGACTCCGTCGTTTTCTCCAGCTATTTTGTTTGTTTGAATGTGGGAACGCACAAAATACAATGAAAATGAATGGAAGATGGTATGCACCAAACAACAATTAACATGTACATACAGTAAAAGAGACTCAACGAACAAGCTAAAAGATAGGCAGAAACATGAACCTTTGCTCTTCTCCATCCACAACTATGAATGTGTAATTTCTTTTTCCCTACCCAAAATATATTACAAGACACAAAATATTACAAAATTGCATGGCCATAGCTAAACGATTTATGGTTTTCCGTGGAAAATTATCCAGATATGCTTCCACCAATGGAAATACATGTTCTTTATCCTCCACACAGATTGTTGTGCCCACGATACAAGATTTTGGTTTTCCATGGCAAACTAACCAGATATGCTTCCAGACATGGAAATATAATTTTGCAGAATCTTTGTTGTACATATCATATCTCAAGCACAAGACAGATTGTATCGTGGGCACACCAGTCTATGTAAAGGAAAAAGAGCATGTATTTTCATATGGGCACATTTGACCAAACATGGTTTATAAATGCAGCCCGCGTATGCTTTATTTTAACAAAAAAACAACAGATATTGTAATTGCACATGCACTTCTCGAAGTATTTTTCATGCAACTATTTTCTTTCATGCCAGCACTGAAGCACCAGCAAAATCTCACAATAGAACATATATCGACCTCACCAAACAAGGAAAATAACACAATTGCATGTCGACTCGTGGGTGTTGTGGCTGAATACCGTAAAGCGGCCAAAAAACAATAATAATCCAAAAAAAAAACTCTAACCACCAGCGCAACATCCCAACCCTGCAAAGCCGAATCAAACAAAAGAAAACAGCAAGCACCAAACCAACGAGAAAGCACGAACATGCCCAACTGCAGCCCCACTACCCCAAAGCGTAAACCCAATCCAAACAAACAGAACCAACAACCCATGAACCAACGAACCAATGAACAAGCAACACCACCGAACCAGTAAACAACATATGTATCTCCAACGATTACGAAACTGTAGCCGAAGCACAGAAGGAACCGAAAACATACGACGACAAATCCAATAGAAATAAGCAAACATTCTTACTTCCAAACTGCAAACACTGAACAACAAACAAGGAACAAAAAATGAAACTATGGCATGGAAACTTACTCTAAAATGATGAAAGGCAAAAGCACAGGTCGAATTGTGAACCAAACAACAACAAGCCGCAACCGACAAACCAACGAAAAAGAAGCACTCACCGAACCAGTAAACAATGTATGTAGCTTCAACGATGACGAAATTGCATTGCAAAGGTAGAAAAAGGATGAAACATAGAATTCTTATTCGACTGTCGGTGGACAACAATATTATGCAAAATCACTGTAACATTGTATGGAAAATTTTGAGGAAAAATGTACTCCGAGAAACGTATTTAGATAAACATTTAAGGCTGTCAGGCTGTGTAAGGACCTCACGGTATGCAAACATTTAAGCTGTCAAGCCTGTTGGAGGACCTCGCGTCATGTAAACATTTAAGTTGTCAGGCCTATTCAAGCACTTCAAAAAAATTGTCAATACATTTCAATACAAATACATGCGGCAAGGACGTTATAAACTTTGGAATTCTTGATCACTACAAAGCTTGGATATCTAAACATTTCAATATGATTAGTACAAATAAAAACTTACGGATATTTTCACGTAGCAGAAAATGCTAAGACAAACATTCGAACTAATGCTAGCATTAATCCACCTTAAAGAAATACATAGGAAAAATATATGATTCAAAAAGACTGTATAAGATAAAAAAGTTTGGATATGTTACCATATAAAACATTGGGAATAGCGAAGCCGGCAAGAAGACCTCCAATCTCTTATCTAATCAAATCAATACATATATGGTACTTTTTATTATATAAAAATCTATGTTTTTAGTTCCCTAGCTCCAACAATGCATATTATGCAAATATTTGTGATCAAAGGACAAACTAATAGGCAGTCAACGAATTATCGATCGCTATAGTCCCTCTATGCCTACGGCAGGGACTAATAAGACATTAAAACTTAGCTATAAAATGTAACATACATAAATAATAAAAATATTCTCAATGCTTCAAATAATAAAATCCTCAGTGCACACTCTTCTTCTCTTTTTTCTTAGGGGTTAAATAACCACCTTCCATTAATAATATTTTAATCAAAAGGTTACTTGTCTGGATTCAGTTAATTTTGAAAATCACACTTGTTGTAAATTGGAAAGTATTTTTATTTATTATTTTGGATATTTTTTATTGTTTAAATATATTTATTATTTTAATTATGTTTTATAATAAATAATTAATTTTATAATCAAAATTTTTATATTTTAATAAAATTATAATTTTCAACAATTTTTTTTATTAAATTTAGAAAATTTAAAATATTTGTTTTTAATTATCAACTTATTCTATTCTATTTTATCTTTATTTTATTATGTTAGTGGCAACCCTGAGAGCTATCAGTCTCAACCCAGTCATGGCGTCGCAAAGGCCTTATGCTTTGAAATTTTAGTACCCAAGAATTCTGGGTTTCTCTCGATCAATGTTGCATATTGTTATTTGTTATTAATATTTATTATCATGGTAATATCCCTGGATGGGGTGACATGTAGCCCAAGGGATTCCACACAACCCCCATGCAATCCATGTCATAAATATGGTCAACCGCCACCCCAAGGCCCATTCTCGGATGGAGGACGACCATAAACGCACACAGAGGGAGGGAAGACAGCTCCCTCGTGCAGGATTAATGGCACCCTCACTAAGCTATGGTAGGGGGATGACTACAGGTACATGAGAAGGTTGTGCGGTCTTATCAGCCCCTCGAATAATGCTCCAACTCAGCCATGGCATTCACCATTATGCTTCTTTGCTCTGTTTCTTCGCTCTACTAAGTGATCCGACTCTGGTCCTCTCATATTTCTCTGGCCTCATTCTCAGTTTTCTCTGGCCTCCAGGATCTGTCATACCGCGTGAGAGAGGGAAACCCAGGCGGGACCCTCTTAGTACTTTTATGCTGCAAGGTAGAAACGCCTGCGAGATTTGGAGAGGGCTTTATCGATAGCTCAGACGCAGCAAATCAAGAAGTTGACTACACCTCCAATGGCCTTCGTGGAGGAGGAATTCTCGGAGGAACCAATCCAGGTTCCACCAGAATCCCTCCTCTACACGGTCACGGAGGCCCAGGATAGACCCAATACCAACATTGCAACAATGGATACAATGACAGCCATGGAAGGAGTCATTTGCATCGTCCAGGAGGAAATCCCCACGACGGACTGCCCAGCTGGGCCCCCACTGCTCAACCAAAAAGTAGAATGTGACCAGAGTCCACCCAGTCTCTTCAGTCCGGAGCAATTGGAGCTCATATTTGAGATGAGTGGCTATATGATGGAGCAGCTCCATCGACACACCCTCATTAGCAGCAGAATCAACATGTTGTTCGATGCCTTCTCGAACGCGTCAGTCAAAAAGAGGTGCTCGACCTGTGCGCAGCCCTTTGCACTCATACCCAGCGACGACACTCCTCATGGCGACTCTCTGAATGGCAGGTTCCACTATTCTAAGAACCCTCCTAATGTTTAAATTTTCTCAGTCCTCTGCGCCCCGCTTGCATGAAAATGAGGTTTTTTTCTTGTCTTCCTACCCAGGTTTTTTGTTTAGTTTGAATTATCAGTTTTTTATTGTATGTCCAAATAGAACTTTCAACACCATCAGCTGCCACTTGCTCTGGTTTCCAATTGAATGGCGGAGCAAGTGGCGGTTGTTATTTTTGGCCAAAAGTATAAAATATTGCCACCTGTTTCGGTTTCCACTAGTTTGGCGGAACAGGTGGCAAGCCTGTGACACATTTCAGTTTTGTACAGTGACAACAAATTAATCAGGGAATACAATTTTTTTATTTACAAAAAACATTTATCATCGTAATATGTAATTTAATAATAAAATATAATTATAATTATAATTTTTTTTAATAATTAAATAAATCTTAATTACCAAAAAAAAAAACCTTGCCAATGGAAATTAAATTATTTTAAAATTTTGACAAAGATTAATTACATGTGTGAGGGTTTGCTTAAACTTCTTGCACGGAGCCTTGAACCTCGATGTGACAGAGTTTTGGTGGAAACTTTGAAAATTTTATGATTGGTGACCCCAAGTACAAGCTATCATGTTAAAGTTCTGTATGTGAATGTGATCAAGGAAAGATATACCGAGCTTCGTGGAAAATTCTAAGATTTATAAGGTCACATAACAAACAAAGTAATAATTAAAAGGTTTATAGTCCCTTGACGTGAAAGCAAAAAATCCGAGTTTATTAATTATGTAATTAATTTTAAACATTGAAAAATGTGAAGATTGCAATAAGAC
>JASDQU010100825.1:61616-91583 GCA_032191745.1 Picea mariana | reverse complement strand
TTGTTTTTTTTTTTTGTTTTTTTTTTCGAAAATGCCTTGCTGGGCGACTTGGCGGATTCATGCATTTCCGCCAAATGCTTCCCCTTTCTCTAAATTGTCTCTCTATTGTTCCATGTCCTACAAGTAGCACCCAGAGTTCCATGATATACAAATTGGCAGGCGGACTTGCGCGCTGGCTGGCTCAACATTGCACTTCTATCTTTCCGTGACCTCTAAACAACATTCGGAGCTCCGCGATATACAAATTGACACATGGGCTCCAGGGCTGGTGGGCTTAATATTGACATTGTTTACGGATGGAAAAGTCCTAAAACAAGCCATCCACATTTTCGTCACACCACATTTGCGTCACAGAAGCTATATTAAAGGGAAAAGCATTTCCTCTATAGTTTTGTGTCCTACAAACAACGCCCAGAGTTTCGCACTATACAAATTGACAGCCAGACTTGCCGGCTGGCTGGCTAAAAAAATGACTTGGAGTTCCGCGATATACAAGTTGACAAACGAAGCATACAACCAAGAACCAAGTAAACTCGCGGATCGTATTCCTAGTTGTTGTTTTCTATGCCCGCCACCTTCACACTTCTTTCCAAGTATATATCTTGGCAACAAAATGGGATATCTGTTACAGATGTGAATATATTGGCCCTTCTTTTTCATCTTCTATACTTAGCCAAATATTTGTTTCTCTTTTCCCTGAACTTTATGTTTCTCGTCACTTATTCATTTTTTCAAAAATGTATGGCTGCGTGCATGGGCAGACTTGCGGGTCCTCACGTCTTATGTGGAACTATTGTCTCCCCATTTTGAACCCCATATGTCCGCTTTCCATACTTCGCCATCTCTTCGAATTTCTTTCGTGGATCATCGTTTTGGCCGGTTCAAGAAATATTCAGTTCCTAATCGTTGTTTCTTGTGTCCGCGCCCTTTTGCAATTAGCAATTACCAATTATATATAAGATCTTATTTCTAGGCATGCAATTAGAAAACGTTAATTTCAAACATCATGGAATGTAATTTGCACATCGTTGGGTTGGTCCGTTCACAAAAATTTCAATCCTCGCTTCCGAGAACGAGTCCGGCCAATCGTTTCCCTATTCCATACTTAGCCACTTTCCTGAAATTTCGCAAATATATAAATCGGTCGCTGAACTGCCCCATCATGCTCTCTTCCATTTTACATGTTTTGCAGTAAAAAATTCCGATACATAAAATTTGACCGTGGAACACTTGCCTCTCCTGAGTGTCCCCGTAACCCTTTTTTGAATCTCATCTGACCGCTTTTCAGACCTTGCCATTCTTTCCTTGCTCTTTGTCGTGTATGTGACCTTCACACTTGTCTATAATCAAAGAATGTATATATATCTTATTTCTAAATATGCAATTACTGACATTTATTTCTAACAACTCATCATGCACGAACCGTATAGATTGTCATTGATGGGCGAAAGGATCGAGGAGATCTCCTATTAATGCGCATTGAACCAAGATTTGCGGGGGTTTATATTATCCCTTTCGAGTGTTGATTTCAAAATCATGAAATATCGTTCGCACGTCGCCGCCTTGGCACGTTTACGAAACCTCCAATCCTTAATTTCTCTTCATCGTACTCGCCACCTTAAATATGCAATAAGTAAGCTTTACTGCTAACAGTTCATCATGCACCACCCATACAGATTGTCATTAATCAGTGAAAGGCTCGAGGAGCTTTCCCATTCATAAGCATTTAACCAAGATTTAACACAGAGTTACATTATCGGCTCTATGTGTTCATTTCAACCATCGCCTGGAGCAAACCAACATTCTCATAAACCTATGGCATCAGCTCAACAACAGTCCTGTGGATATATAGTGAACATTTTCGGGCGCGAGGACCAGAACTTCCAGTGGTCCAGGGCATATTCTTATTACTCAACCTCTGCCGTAGAGAACCAAGTAATTTGGACCTCTAGGATTGCTAGTGCAGGCTATGTCCTAGAGGTTTTTTACTGTAAGGACGTGGTCTCTTGGTGTGCCGATAAATTTATTTCAGACAAAATAATTATTCCACTGCGGGACCGCTCTTTTGTTTCTTTGTCACCTCAGGTCTTTTGCCAGATGTTAATATTGTCAGAGCCAAGATTGACATTCAAAGGAGAAGATTGCAAACAGTTCCTAGCAAAGCATAATAACGGGTTGGACCTCTTACCCCATTTATTGGAAGACCCCATTCTAGCTCCTTAAGATATCACAAGCTTGTAGGTTAGTTCATTTAGAAATCCATTCCGCAAAATTGCCTGGCTCTTTACAAGAATAACAGGACAGGAGTCCACAACAACTGTTTCCCGGATGGCTCTTTATATTTTGTATTTCACAGTCAACAAACAAGCCATTTTTTATTGGGGCAAGTTATTTTCCCATGAAATCTGTTCCCAATTGTCAAGCTTCAAAAGGGAAAAGAAATTTTATATGTCATCCTACTTGGTTTTTGCGATAGCGCATTGTTGTCGGTTTCCACAACTGTCTCTGTCCAAGAATGTCAACTAGGAATTTGACCCAGTAACGTTCTGGTACTAGGCCTTGTGGAAGCACAAGGCTTCCCACTATTTTTGTGAGGTTTTTAATGGCTTCATGTCTGTTTTCAAAGTTTTTTTGTAAGGAGAAGATGCTCCTTGCATATATGAACAAGCAACCAGTTTTTTGGACAGGAAGGGGACACTTGAACATTTGGATAATTACACTGTGATAAGAATTTTTGGCTTCATGGAAAAACCTGCTCTCCTTCCATGTCACATTACGAACATAATGTTTGTTGAAGAAGTAGCACGACAATACAACTACTAGTTGCAACTATTACAAAAGAAGAAAAAAAAAACAGTTCATTCCTCTGCCTTGGAAAGTAGGGGAGTTTGTATTGAAAAACGTTAACAAAATTAACGAATTTGCCACTCATTCTAGCATCTTCAACCTGAGATATGCTGAAAGCATAAGAGGATTCGACCCCGATAATATTTTTCGACAAAATTTACAAACACTTGGCGTTGGCAATTGTTTTTTCAAAAAACACCTGCCCGAAAATAGAGACACTGGCAGCAACGCTCTTGCTTCTGATGTCGGTGACCTAGACACAGTGAAAAGCTGCACAAAATTGTACACGCAATGGGGGAAAGGCCCCAGTGACAAGAGTGTTCAATCAATAAATAACACTAAAAAAGTATGACATCCAACGGCCCACCATAGCAACAAAGCAACTCAGAGTTCTTCAAACAGAGGAGGAGATAACGACCCTCCTCACTCTAAAATTGATAGTTCTCACAAGCTTCCAGTAGAGAAGAAGAGAAAAAAAATGTGGGACAGGCAGAAGAGCCGAAAATTCAGAGTGAGAACATGGAACTTGACACTGATCTGGATAGCATTCTTCGCTACCTTGATCAGCCCGAAGACGCCATCCAACATAGTCGTCCAATGGACATATCCGATACCAAAAATTTTGACGAAGTTGAATGCTTCGTGTTCTAGAGCGTTGTTTTTGACAACCAGTTCAAAAAATTGATAATTGAGAAAAAAGATGTAAAAAATAAGAAAGGAAAATCTCATTCAGAGGTTGACCTTGCTAAGATGCGGTCGTCCCAAATCTGTCAACTTCACAATGCGAGCGGAGATGCACTTCATGATTCCATTGAAGGCATTGAGGCCGAGAATGCCAGACTGAAGGACCGGGTCAAGGAATTGGAAGAGGCTTTGATTCCTATGCCATTGCTTGTCAATCCTTTGGCAATAGCCATGCTTGCCACCCCTGTAGCCAACTTAAAAGCATCCTCTAGCCTCCTCGCATCCTGCAGAGGATATGTAGACAATAATGTCAAGAAAATAATGGAACTGGTTACCAAGGCGTGGAAAACATCACAAACCATCACTTCCCTTGGAACCAGGGCACATAGTTTTCTCGAACATTTGCAGACAGAGTTAAAAGATGAAGAAAATTTATCTTTAAAGATGATCCTTCCTTTTGGCACCATTGTCAACAATATGACAGAAACAAAAAGAATACAACAAGATCTTCCATCCAAAAACCGGATCGGTCAATTAAATGCATGCTGGAAAGAAAAAGTGAAGAACCTGCATGTCATTGTTTAGTCATGTGAACGAGCCATATCAAAGAAATATAAATTATTCACAAGGCTGTCAAGAATAAACTTAGTTGGAAAGACCAACGACTTCCAAGACCTCGACTTAACCGCAAACTCCCTGCCCTTAACTAGGCAAGATTTCGATAAACAGGTTGATATGTTTAAGGCGTTGTCTCTGCAAAATTTTTACAGCATCCTTGAATATGATCAAGCTCACGTCGATGACTGGCTAGTTGACTATTCAGTACAGAATGACAAAATTCATCAGGCTCTGTGTAATCTTTCTATCAACTTCCGGGAATTAGAAAACGATCTTTTCAACATAAAAATCTGGAATGAGATCAACGTTGCCCCAATGAGAAGCTACATTGAAGAATGGCTCGAAAGGGAATTGAAGCAAGTTGACGATGAAAGACAACAGGCAATTGCCAGGATTCCAGCTGCCGTCGACGACATCAATGAAATGACAGCCGCAAGAAAATAGCCAAAGGGCTCATATGTACCATCATTGTAAGTCTATTGATCGCATCTTGCTTTGTTTATCAACCCAGTTATTCCACTTTTTTAAATGGAAATGTCTAGGCAAACACTTATACCTTTCAATTTATTTATTTTGCAGGTATTGCACTCTATCTTCTTTCTACAATCCTGTTTCTTGTACAGATTTCTCTAATGGTCTGCGGGAGCCCCAATCCTAGTCTACATGACAAACACATTGAAATTTCCATTAATATGTAACAGACTTTTATTTTTTTATATATTTCAAAATTTCCAGTAGTATGTAACAAACTTTTATTTTTTGACATATTTCAAATAAAACTGTTTTCTTATCTCGTTTTAAATTTATGTCTTCATACATTTTTATCTTTCACCAGTCTATATGACAAACAAATTTATATTTTTTTATATACTTTCAAAAAATAAATGGTGCTCTACATGCCAAGCGTCATTTGCTTTATGGATAAATTTCTAAATTTTTTCTTCCACTATGAACAAATTGTATTTTGTTATATACTTTCAAAAAATAAATGGTTCTCTACATGCCAAGCGTCATTTACTGCATGAATACCACATGTGCTTCATGCTGCTTGCCACATCTTTGCTGCAATTTCCTATCTCTCTGTGGGTCAATGTTCCGCGATATACATGTTCAAAACAACATTTCCATCATATACATTTTGCACCCCATTTTCCACAATTTACCTTGCTCCACGGGGTCGCGCCTCAGCGCTAACGAAATTTTATGCCCCATGTTCCGTGATATACATGTTGCACAGAACATTTCCGTGATATACCTTTTGCATTGAACACTTCCATCATTTACAATTCGTTCCACAATTTACTTTGTAACCTCGTTGGCAGGGACTATGCTGCCACACAACCTTGTTTATTTTAAGAAAGTTTTGAAAACTTCAATTTACACTTGTGACATTGTCAATAGTTACTAACACCTAAATTTGTTCAATTCTAGTTAAAATTTTAAACACATGGAGTAGCCACTCTTATTTCCATTTTGATTTTAGGCAATACACAAGTAATACATTGTTACAAGTTTTAAATGTTTCAGAATTATTTTAACTTTTCACTTTGAATTACCTACAACTATTACACTGACATATTTCTAAGAGGTAGGTATAAACAACTTTGCTGCCCATTTCACTTGTTTCTAAGATGTTAGTAATAAATATATTTGTAGTTGGTGTTGTTTTTTTTATGGTGTTCATAAATGCACAATTTTATTGACTCATTATGTGTATATTTTTATCTCTCACATGGTGAGTGGTAAAAAAGGTGGTTAGTACTTGTCAAATATAGATCTTGAGCAAGTAAATAAACTCTAATTGAATATAGAAATTGAAAAAGTAAATGATGAATTATTAAAAAAAAGGTGTTGTCTAAACATTCCATTTTTTGAACTTTTTCACGAGAATCCGACGAAATAGATATTGGAGAAATCTTCATTTTTTGTTGTTTAAATTGCATTTTTTAATGAATAAATGGATTCAATGCCATGAAAAACCCCATGACACTCGAATTATACAAACTCAGTCACTCAAATCTCAAGTTCCAACAAATTTTGGTTGGATTTAATAAAAATTGATCATAAAATATGCTAGTAAAAACTCAAAAAGTCTAATGCTTAAACTACGAGTTAAAAAATATAGAATTTGTCACATCCACAAATAATTGTCCCCTTGAAAATATCAAAATAAAACTATGTAAATTTGCTAATATTAAAATCAAAACATTATATGGAAAGTAAAAATTACCTTTTCTTTTGTTTTTTAATAAACAAAAGTCAACAATGGTATGAAAGTTGCCATATAACACTTTTAGAAATTCTATATTAAATGTTTTTAATTTTATTTTGTGCCTTTCAAAAAAATAAAGTTACACTAATAAGTTTAACTTTTAATGACTTTTTTTTATTAGTTAAAAAATGGAAAGAGTGATTTTTTTTTTTTAATTTAAAAAAAATTAAATTAATACATTTTTTTTGAAAATCCTAGAAAACTTGGGTGATCGGGACTGCGGCTAGGGAAACCCTAGCCGTTGCAATCCTGCATTTCTTTTCCTCTTTCCAGCTTGTAGGTCCATGCATGGGCTCTTGATCATGATGACCTTTGCAATGATCTTCCCCCACTCTCATGTTCCTGTCTGCGGATCCAGATCCAGTTTTTTTTTTATGCTATGGCGAGTTTGTTCGGTTTTGCTCTGGGCTTCTGCAGATTCCTGTTAGTTCGACTTGGGTGTCTGATGCCTGAGCGGTGTGGAGGGTTTGGGACGGGATAGATGCCTTCGACTCCATGTCGTTCCATCTTTTCTTTTGTTTCTTATTTCTTCGATATAGCCAGGGTCTACGACCTTCTCCAGATTTTTTTGGCACCGTCTCTCTGTGGGGCTCCTCCCCATCCCTTGCAGGAGTTCTTTCAGGTCTGCCTCCTTGTTTCGGGATCGTTGTCAGGGTTTGATGCATACCCTTGATGTTTGGCTCCGATTTCAATTATTTTTTGCCGATGCAGCTGGCGGGTCAGATAGTTCTTGGAATCTCTCTTCTCTTTGAGGTGTATGTACGCTGCTCAGACCTAGTCCATTCCATTTCTGATATTTCTTGGTTGGTTCGCTCGCTCTCGGCGGGGTTTTCTTGGGGGTTAGTTCCCTACAGTCTGTGGTCCTCTTCTTTAATTTTTTGGAATGTTCAAGGTTTGATGTATACACAGATCGATGCTTTTGGTGTGTGGTTGCTATACCACTCTAACCTGGTCTGTCCAATTTTATGGTATGTTCAGGGTTTGATGTATACACAGATCGATGCTTTGGTGTGTGGCTGCTATACCGCTTTGACCTGGTCTGTCCAGTTTCCAGAGTTTCTTTCTGATTTGTTTCTCTCGACATTTTTCTCTCATGGAGGGGACCTCAACCTTTGGTTGTTCTTGTTTCCATACTTAGATTACTATATATGTCCTTTTGATCTTTAATGCCTTCTGGCTGTACTCACTCTTAGGGGTTTTAGCCCTATTTTTCTTGGATCTTTTTATCCAAGGTTGAGAGACGTGCTGAAAAGCACCTACAAAATGTAATTTGGTTCTCTTCAGATGAATAAAATTACGCTTTTTTTGATGGAAAAAAAATAAAATTTTAGAAAACTTAAAAAATAATTATAATATAAAAAATAATAAAAAATTATAATATAAAAATAATAGAAAGGAAAAACACTTTAACCTGTAAATAAAATACACTCCCTAATTTCATGGGGTAATGATTTGAACTTATATTTTATTAATTATTCCATTACATTCTTTTATTTAGTAGACAAATCGATATATATATATACAACTTCGTAAATTAAATAAAAGACTACAACAAAAACTACACTAGTGTTGTTCTACAAAGTTTCAAATTAGCCACTACATAGTTCAAAAAAAGTCTTATTGTGAGTTCTAAACATAGATTGGCTTTGTCATTATACAAAACTATCTAATTTTCCTTCACACTATATATTTTATAATATATGCCTATGATTCTTATAATCCCAAAAAACATAGAAATTAACAAGAACATGGCGGCTAGCTTCTTCTAAACCCGTACTTGTTGGTTCAAGGTCTCGATTCACAATTTCCATTTCCTCATCAAGATAATGTATTGTTTCATCCTATTTTAGCTCACCCTTGTCTAAGTTGTTTGAAAGTCTTTAGTTGGAGGCCATGGATTAATCACCCTTGCTCCAATTGAGTGCAATATTTGATCCGAATTATTTTCGGCACGAAATGAGATCGGAGATATAATAAAGAAATGCACAGAGATATTGCAGATATTCAATAATATAACATAAATGTATCAAAGATGCAACCATAAACACAGATATGCAGTGATACACGATTTGTATTAATGAAAGAAATGTACAGAGACTGTAAAAATACAGAGTGAAAGAATCGCTAGAATGGTGGCAGCTTATCTCTGAGAAGAGATGTGACGGATACTCTCATTCGCAAGAAGATGATTACAATGAGGCTCTGAAGGCCTTTTTACAATAAGCAGGAATTCCAAAAACCCTAGACATCCAAAAACCTAACCCTAGGAGATGAAGCGCCAAAAGTCATGTGGGCCCCGTTTGGGTAAGTGACTACATCAACTTCCTGGGGTTGTAACTTTTGCATACGATCTCTGTTTTAGGCGTGTGATAGCTCGTTAGAAAGGTATCGTCGAGCAGATTCATTTTGGGGGATCAATCATGCCTTTGGATATCATTTAGAATCTTGATCTTGAAAAACCTTCATTTGGGCCCTAAAAATGGCCACGGAAGTTAAACCTGCTAAAAATAGTAAATTGCCAGAAAATTGTTTTGAGCCATTTGGAAAAGGTGGGTGGCCACCGATATCCACCTGGATCAATCCTCCCTCCTTAAGAAGCAATGGTCTCCATTGTGTTGAGTTCCCGGGGGAGAAGGAAAAGCGTTTTTTGAATCTGCATCTTGGTGAGTTGCTTGTCTTGCTGGAGATGTCGCATTGCTCAGTTTGTTGAAGTCTATCACGAACCTGTTGATGTTGAGGTTGTTCAACAAGTCAAGATGCATGAGAGGACGGTGTGAAGAAAGAATCTTTGTGCTTTTCTGCAACCTTGTCTACCTGCTTCTGTTGGATAGAAGTTGCTTGGGGAAAGGTTGTAGTGGTTGCAGTGTCCTTTTGTTCTCCTTTTGAACAGATTGTGAAGAAGCTAAATTTTGCAGTATGAGATACTACCTTGCGACACTTTTTAGGTGGAATAGTAGTTGGAACTACCTCTGGTATTCTGTAGAGATGACCCCCCAAAGTAACAATGACAGTACGGGGTCGAGACTCATAAACACCATGGCGTCTCCATATATGGTTGGCCCAAGAGAACATCACAGACATACAGTGGCGCAACATCACATAATACCTCATCCTTGAAGGGTTGGAAGTCGTATGACAATTGACACTGTTGGTTGACACAGAGATCTCGTCCTTGCCGAAGCCACCCAATGTTGTATGGTTGTGGGTGTGGTGTTGTCGACAATCCCAACTGTTTGACGACCTCTGCTGAGATGAGGTTTTTCTAGCTTCCACTATCAACAATAAAATGCAGCGGGGTCCCCTTCACCCACATCTGTGAATGAAAAAGGCGCTCCCCCTCTTCAGGATCTGTTGGTTCTTCTGGTTGAATTGTTGCGGTCACGATAATAGCACTGGGATCTGCGTCAATGATCTGTCCTTTACCAGTATTTTTAGAATCAGATTCTGAATCAGGGTTCGGCTCCTTGTCTTTGATTTCGGCCACCAATGAATGTTTTGAGTGACATTAATCGGTGTTGTGCTAGGGGCTTTTGTGGAAGTCACACCATTTTTTGAATGCCTTCTTTGTCTTCCCGTGACCCTTCTTTTCCTGTGTCTTGGACTGGTTTTCGAGAGACTATTTGTTAGGGCCGTCTTTGTCATACTTCGGTTGTTGCGGATTTGCAGACCCGAATTCCCGTTTGTTCTGGTGCTTAAATTTCTGCTCAATTTTAACAACATATCAATAAGCAGCACCGAGAGATGAGATGTCCAGAAAATCCATTTCAGTCTGGATGTATCTGTGTAGAGCCCCACGGTATTTTAGAACCAAATGTCGCTCGGAGTCTTTGATACCCAGCTTGGTGCGCAAGGTATGGAAGGTAGTGGTGAACTCCGGAACTGCTTGGCCCCTCTCTTGCCGCAGTGTGGTCCATCTCATGTACTGGTCCTCATAGTTTCCAAGAGGGTAATACTGTTCTTTTACCGCATCCACAAAAAAATCCCAAGTGGGATCGGCCCCATATATTCCAGACTCCTCTGTGGAACTTTGCTCCTAGTAAGTTTCCCACCAATGTTTGACATGAGGGAGAGCTTTAAGGAGCGCGAAGGTGATCTTTTCTTTGTCGAAAAAATTGTGAACAGAGAAATAACCTTCTAGCAGAGTTAACCATTTCTCTAGGGCTTTTGCATCTATCTGTCCTTCAAGTACAAAAATATCAAAATTAACTTGTACCTTGAAAGGCGAGGTGCCTCCAAAGTGGTCACTTGATGAAGATGTGCCCGATGTTATCGGCAGACATTTAAGGATGTGGGAAAAATTCTCCATCATTTCGTCCCTCTGTCGCGTGAGAGCTTGCTCAAGCAACATATTGATAGGATCATCTGCTCCGACGTTTTTCTTTTCTTCCACCATTGAGGGTTTCTTGGGTGTGCGAGAGCGATTGTATTCAAGAGAGACAAGATCGAGACCCAACTTGCTATACTCGGACCTCGTCGGGGACATGCACTGAAAAAACGATCAAGAGCAGCCTGCTCTGATACCACTGATCCAGATTATTTTCGGCACGAAATGAGATCGGAGATATAATAAAGAAATGCACAGAGATATCGCAGATATTCAATAATATAACATAAATGTATCAGAGATGCAACCATAAACACAGATATACAGTAATACACGATTTTTATAAATGAAAGAAATGTACAGAGACTATAAAATTACAGAGTGAAAGACTCGCTAGAATGGTGGCAGCTTATCTCTGAGAAGAGATGTGACGGCTACTCTCATTCGCAAGAAGATGATTACAATGAGGCTCTGAAGGCATTTTTACAATAAGCAGGAATGCCAAAAACCCTAAACATCTAACGCAGCCCGCACTCGCAAGCACGTCTGCTCACAGGATCTTCTCTTCTCTACTGGCCCGGAGAACACTAACCGGTCCTTCTATTTCCCTGTCGGGAAATCTGCACCCACAACAATCCTCGTGGGATCTCCTCTTTACAATCGAGAGATCGGACTTCGCGACTTTGCGAGGTCAGTGGTCGAGCAATTGACCCTCAAATCCCCGAGACCCGACAACTAGTCAACGCTGACCCTTTCCTTTTCTTTCAGGACTTCCTCTATCGCGATTTTGCCACTCGCGATGTCAAGCAACTTGCTGTACCGACTCCCGAACCCCGATAAGGTGAAACTCTAATGCACGCTCGAGTTCACTTTTCAACGCCTTCACTCCATCGTCATTTCAGAGTTCGCGGTATCGCGAATCCGGATGCTATTGTATCGGGATTTCTCGTGGCGAAACCCCGATAAAGCGTGCCACCTGTCTCCCACTTTGACCCTTGTGGCCCCACACTAACTCTTTAGCTGTCGGGATATCGCGTTTCACGATTTCGCGATTTCTGCTGCAATGTTTACGGAGTTACAACCCATGAAACCCCGATGCACGATTCCACGTGTAAATCCGACAGTCCTCGTGACCCAGATCTATGGTCCTGCCCCTCCTGAGCTTTGAACCCTTCAACGCTTCCACTGTAACCTTCCTGCTCCTCCGCGAGATCTAATGGACCACAAAAATTTGTGAATCCTCTTCGGAGAATTCCGACCGTTCGTTCCTCCTGATGGAATCTACGAAATGGCTAAGTGCTCCTCCGCGGAACTCGTCCACCTGCGTGCAAACTTACGACGCTTCTTACAACTTTCAATCATAGCTACCCTGCGCTGTTCTTGAACAATTTCGAAGGCCTTATCCTTCCTGCGCTCTTCACGATTCTGCGCCTTCTCAGAAAACCTCCTGCTCGCACTCCTTGTGGCAGCCTTCAAACACTTTCAAGTGTGGAAATCCCTTCGACTCTGCGCACACCTGCAGTAGCAGTCTCAAAATGCTTTGCTTAGATTTGCAACTCTGAGGCTTTCCTTGGCCTGCGCACTCCTTGCACAGCTCCTGTGTCCAACTGCACTTTTAAGGAAATGAGAACAAAAGTAAAACTATCTGAGCTTCAGAGACGCAACTCTGAATTCTTGTCGACGCACTCCTTGCGGACACTTCAACTACACTCCTTGCAGGAATTCTTACTCAGATAGAGAAACAATTGAAACTCATTCCTACTTCCTCTCAGACTTCAATTCAAACATGAAATCATATACACAACATATAAATCAAATGTATCACAGGAAGCAAACATTCATGAGCATATCATTCAGCATCAATACACAGAGAGTAGACACGAAACCATGAATTTGAATCAAACTCTTCTATTAGTTCAAATATCTATACATGGGTGTTCTTACACAGCTCTCTGCATGCTCTCCTTCTTAATGCTCAGAATAATATTACAATACACAATGAGGGTGTCTATAACCCGTTTCCCTCTTGCGCTCTCAAACAGTCTAATCTAGAATTAAATTCTATCTACCTGCATTAACTATATTAAATGCCTCCTACCTACTAAGGACGAGATCTAAAGGCTCAAGGTCTGATTACAATATACAAGTATGCTTCATCTTAATGGCTCATTTAAGATCGCGCAACAACTTCCAAGGTAATTTCAAAATTTGTGTTGGTGCTTGTCCAGCTGTCCACTTGCATTCGCATTGGCTCGCTTGATGTGTTGGTGATGCTCCTGCATCATACTCCCTCACTTGAAACTTTTCATGGGTTCCTATCCATGAGCTCCTGCACGGTCTATCCATGCTTCTGTATCTCTACTTCAGTCTCCCAGCTGGCATCTTCAACTAGATGGTTCTTCCATTTGACCAGATACTCAAAATATTGCTTTCGCCTGGTCCTCTTGTTTACTCTCTTATCCAGTATGCACTCCATCTGCAGCTTCTCTGCAACTGGCATCTGCTTTGTCCACTGGATCACCGGTTGCTCATCTCCAGTTTCCATTTCCTCTGCTCTGTATGGGTACAAATCCGAGATATTGAATGTCGAAGAAATTCCAATCCCATTGGGTAATTCAATCTCATAAGCATTCGCCCCAAATTTCTTCAAGACCCTACATGGCCCGATTTTCTTCATCTTCAACTTTTTGTATGTTCCCCTCCGGAACCTTTCCTTTTGAAAATGTGCCAGAACCAGATCACCAACCTCAAACTGAAGTTGTCTTCTATGCTAGTCTGCCCTGCGCTTATATTCCTGGCTTGATCTCTGCAGTCGCTCCTTCACCTGGCTGTGAAGTTCCTTCATCGCCTCTGTGAATTCTTCTGCACTAGAGCTCCTAATCACAGTCTGTTCTGAATCCCTTAATTCAGAAATTCCTCTCGGCTGCATGCCATAAACAACTTGAAATGGACTTTGTCATGTGCTCCTATTAACTGATTCATTATACGCAAACTCTGTCTGTGGTAATATGTTGTCCCACTGGCTATGGTGCTCCGTCACCAGGCTTCTCAACAAGTCTCCCAGACTTCTGTTCACTACTTATGTTTGTCCATCCGTCTGAGGATGATAAGCCAAACTAAATGCCAAATTAGTTCCCAACTTCTTCCATAAGGTCCTCCAAAAATTCCCTATGAATTTGGTGTCTCGATCCGAAACTATACTCCTCGGAAACCCATGAAGTCGAATGACCTCTTTGAAAAACAGGTTCACAATGTGAGTTGCATCACTGGTTTTTTGACATGGAATGAAGTGTGCCATTTTGGAAAATCTATCCACCACCACAAAGATTGAATCAACACCTCTTTGTGTCCTTGGAAACCCCAATACAAAATCCATGCTAATCGCATCCTACGGCCTCTCTGGTATGGGCAATGGTTGATAAAATCCCACATTCTGCTTCCTTCCCTTAGAATGCTAGCAAATTCTACATCTGTCCACAAATCTCTTGACATCCGCTCGCATTCCCGGCCAAAAATATGACTCATTCAACTTTGCGAACATTTTGTCATGACCAAAGTGCCCCGCCAATCCTCCACTGTGTTTCTCCTTTAGCAGATTCTCCCTCATGGAGCATTTCAGAATACACAGTTGATTACCTCTGAACAGTAGTCCTTCTTGGATTATGTAGTCTATCCAAGGGCTTCTATCCCTGAGAATTGGATTCTTAGCTGCTTCATACGCCTACTTGAAATCTGAATCATCAACGTACATGTCCCTGAGATCATCAAAACCCAACGTTTTGACTCGGAACTCCTGCAACAACAAACACTTCCTGCTCAAAGCATCAACAACTTTGTTAGTAGTACCAGAAATATGTTTAATCACAAATGTGAAATTCTGCATATACTCAACCCATTTGACATGCTTCTGATTCAACTTCTCCTGTTGAGTCACAAACTGCAGTGCATGGTTGTCACTGTACAAGACAAACTCTTTCGGGATCAAGTAATGCCTCCATTTCTTCAATGCCTGTATGATAGCATAAAACTCCTTATCGTAAGTGGAGTACTTCAATTTCGTCTCATTCGGCTTCTCAATGAAATACGCTATCGGCCTGTCTTCCTGACTCAAGACTGCCCCAATTGCAAATCCACTTGCATCGCATTTCACCTGAAATGTTTTCTGGAAATCCGGCAACACCAAAACTGGTTGTTCCGTGATCTTCCTCTTCAACAGATTGAAACTCTTCTTGGCCTCTTTAGTCCAATGAAAAGACTTATGTCTTTTCTTCACTGTATCGATCATTGTTGCGCTAATTCCACTGAAATTCCTGATGAACTTTCGGTAGAAACTAGCCAATCCATGGAAACTTCTCACCTCAAAGACATTCTTCAGTGATGGCCAATTCTTAATCACTTCAACCTTATCTAGATCCATCCTCAACTCATTCGCAGAAATAACAAACCCTAAGTAAATGAGCTCTGTCTTCATGAATGAGGATTTCTTCATATTTATCAACAGCTTCTCCTGCTGTAGTTTCTGCATCACTATAGCCAAATGCTTCAGATGCTCTGTTGTTGTCTTACTGTAAACCAGTATGTCATCCAAATACACAATGACAAATTTCCCGATGAATTCCCTCAGGACTTCATTCATCAGCCTCATGAAAGTACTCGGCGCATTCGTTAAGCCAAACAGCATAACAAGCCATTCATACAAACCCTCGTTGGTTTTGAATGTTGTCTTCCATTCGTCACCTTCTCTCATGCGAATCTGGTGATAACCGCTTTTCAAATCAATCTTTGAAAAATATTTTTCTCCACTTAAGCAATCCATCAGATCATCCATCCTCAGCAATGGAAATCTATACCTGATGGTTATCTTGTTGATCGCCCTTGAATCAGTACACATCCTCCAACCTCCATCTTTCTTCGGACTGAGTACTGTTGGAACAACACATGGACTCAAGCTCTCCCTTACCAAACCTTTGTCCAACAAATCCTGGACTTGCCTCTTGACCTCTTCATTCTCTTGCGGCGTCAATCTATACATGGCTTTATTTGGTAAACTGGCTCTTGGTATGAGATCGATGTGATGACTCACACTTCTAATTGGTGGCAACGAACGAGGTAATTCGTCCACTATTATGTCAGTGAACTCTTCCAGCAGTTCCTGAACTTCCTCTGGTAAATCATCCACCCTTGTGCTAGTCAGAACAATCTTCGATTTTCTGACCACAATGAACTATGGATCCTCTTTCTTCTTAACTTCATTAAGGAGTTCCTTCCCACTCATGAGAAGTATTGTATTGCTTACTTCCGGTTTCACCTCCTTATCCTTTATCGGAAGCAACATGTGTGTCCTCCCATTCTTCTCTCGGGTGTATGTGTTCATTCTCCCATCATGAATCACATTCCTGTCATATTGCCATGGTCTACCTAGCAATAGATGACAAACATCCATAGGAATGACATCACACAAGATTTTATCATTATATCCCCCTATTTTGAATTCAACTAAACATTGTTTAGTGACAGTTACCTGGTGTCCCTTCTGTAGCCACGAAACTCTATATGGGCTTGGATGATCAGTCATCTCCAGCTCCAGCTTCTCTACCATCTCGATTGAAACGAGATTATCCATGCTACCACTGTCTACAATGACCTTGCATACCCTGTCCTTGGTCTTGCAAGCAGTCCTAAAAAGTCTAGTCCTTTGGACTGAACTTTCCACCTCCTTCTCGGGTGTCAAAAGAACTTTTCTCATCATCAGCGATCTTCCGCCTTCAGCGTCTTCTACTTCAACATCTCGCCTCTATGCCTCGGTGATGTGAGCTTCTCCAACCTCTTTCTTCTTTTCTGGACACTCATAAGACTTGTTCCCATTCTTTCCACATGTGAAGCATGTAATTACTCCACCTCTTCCTCTTCCTCTGCCTCTAGTACGAGGAAAAGTGTTGTTGTCAGCATAATCTCCTCTCTATTCAGTACGCTGCCCTCTCTGTTCAACACATGGCCCTCTCTGGGAGGTTCCACCTCTCTCAATTTTACCCTGAGGTTTCTTCCATTCTTCCTTGGGCTTCTGATATCTATCCTGGGCAACTGATTTGCCTCTGGGCTGACTTCTGCCTCGGCCCCTCTGACTCTGCTTTCGTCTCAGCTTCTCTTCCACTTTCAGAGCCATCTGATAAGCATCTTCCACCATTCGAATGGTTACCATGCTCATCTCATCCTGGATATCATATCTCAGGCCATTCATGTATCTTGCAACTTTTTCATCATCGCTTTCACGATGACCTGCCCTGATGTTCAGTTTGTAGAAGTCCTCGGTGTATTCTTTCATTGTCATCAGCTTCTGTCTCGGGTTCTTCATCCTCCTGAACAGAGTAATTTGATAATCCCTGGGGATGAATTTCGCTTTCATCTTCGCGATCATTCGATCCCAACTCTTAATCTTCTGCTTGCCCTTGCAGTGTCTGTCATCTTGTAGTTCATCCCACCACAATGATGCATGTCCCTTCAATCTCGTGACAGCATGCTTGATTTTCTTGTCCTCTTCGACATCTTCATAGTCAAAGTACGTGTCGAGAGCTCTAATCCAGTGTAGAAGCTCCTCTGCATCCAAGTTTCCCTCGTAAACTGGAATGTCCATCTTTGCTCTTGCACCCATCCTAGCAATAGCTCTGATCAAACGTTCGTTTGATGCATCTTCGGCTGCAACTTCTTCTTCACGTTCAGCCTCAGCTTCGCTTTCGGAATCACTAAGATCCCCTGCATTGACGGTGCATCTTTGCGCTGTCTCCATGTCTTCGAGCCTAGCTCGTAGATCACGCATCTGTCTTTCCATGACTGGATCAGTCATCTGCCTACCTCTTCTTCTCGCCATTTCCCTATCCTCTGGATCGGGTGATTGTCTATCTCTCCTTGGCGGCATGGTAAAGTCTCTCCCTTCTCTGCTACAAAAAGCAAAGAATCTTTATGTGCTCTAATACCAAAACTGACGCAGCCCGCGCTCGCAAGCACGTCCACTCATAGGATCTTCTCTTCTCTACTGGCCCAGAGAACACTAACCGGTCCTTCTATTTCCCTGTCGGGAAATCTGCACCCACAACAATCCTCGTGGGATCTCCTCTTTACAATCGGGAGATCGGACTTCGCGACTTTGTGAGGTCAGTGGTCGAGCAATTGACCCTCGAATCCCCGAGACCCGACAACTAGTCAATGCTGACCCTTTCCTTTTCTTTCGTGACTTCCTCTATCATGATTTCGCCACTCGCGATGTCAAGCAACTTGCTGTACTGACTCCCAAACCCCAATAAGGTGAAACTCTGACGCACGCGCGAGTTAACTTTTCAACGCCTTCACTCCATCGACATTTTGGAGTTCACGATATCGCGAATCCGGATGCTATTGTATCGGGATTTCTCGTGGTGAAACCGTGATAAGGCGTGCCACCTGTCTCCCACTCTGACCCTTGTGGCCCCACACTAACTCTTTAGCTATTGGGATATCGTGTTTCGCGATTTCGCAATTTCTGCTGCAATGTTTATGGAGTTACAACCCACGAAACCCCAATGCACAATTCCACGTGTAAATCCGACAGTCCTTGTGACCCGGATCTACGGTCCTGCCCCTCCTGAGCTTTGAACCCTTCAACGCTTCCACTGTAATCTTCCTGCTCCTCCGTGAGATCCAACGGCCCACGGAAATTCGTGAATCCTCTTCGGAGAATTCCGACCGTTCGTTCCTCCTGATGGAATCTGCGAAATGGCTAAGTGCTCCTCCACGGAACTCGTCCACCTGCGTACAAACTTACGACGCTTCTTACAACTTTCAATCACAGCTTCCCTGCACTGTTATTGAACAATTTTGAAGGCCTTACCCTTCCTGAGCTCTTCACGATTCTGCGCCTTCTCAGAAAACCTCCTGCTCGCACTCCTTGCGGCAGCCTTCAAACACTTTCAAGTGTGGAAATCCCTTCAACTCTGCGCACACCTGCAGCAGCAGTCTCAAAATGCTTTGCTCAGATTTGCAACTCTGAGGCTTTCCTTGGCCTGCGCACTCCTTGCATGGCTCCTGTGTCCAACTGCACTTTTAAGGAAATGAGAACAAAAGTAAAACTATCTGAGCTTCAGAGACACAACTCTGAATTCTTGTCAACGCACTCCTTGCGGGCACTTCAACTGCACTCCTTGCAGGAATTCTTACTCAGACAGAGAAACAATTGAAACTCATTCCTACTTCCTCTCAGACTTCAATTCAAACATGAAATCATATACACAACATATAAAGCAAATGTATCACAGGAAGAAAACATTCATGAGCATATCATTTAGCATCAATACACAGAGAGTAGACACGAAACCATGAATTTGAATCAAACTCTTCTATTAATTCAAATATCTATACATGGGTGTTCTTACACAGCTCTCTGCATGCTCTCCTTCTTAATGCTCAGAATAATATTACAATACACAATGAGGGTGTCTATATCCCGTTTCCCCCTTGCACTCTCAAACAATGTAATCTAGAATTAAATTCTATCTACCTGCATTAACTATATTAAATGCCTCCTACCTACTAAGGACGAGAGCTAAAGGCTCAAGGTCCGATTACAATATACAAGTGCGCTTCATCTTAATGGCTCATTTAAGATCGTGCAACAACTTCCAAGGTAATTTCAAAATTTGTGTTGGTGCTTGTCCAGCTGTCCACTTGCATTCGCGTTGGCTCACTTGATGTGTTGGTGATGCTCCTGCATCAACATCCAAAAACTTAACCCTAGGAGATGAAACGCCAAAAGTCATGTGGGCCCCGTTTGGGTAAATGAGTACATCAACTTCCTGGGGTCGTAAATTTTGCATACGATCTCTGTTTTAGGCGTGTGATAGCTCGTTGGAAAGGTATCGTCGAGGAGATTCATTTTGGGGGCTCAATCATGCTTTGGCTATCATTGAGAACCTTAATCTCAAAAAACCTTCATTTGGGCCCTCAAAATGGCCCCGGAAGTTAAAACCTGCTAAAAATAGTAAATTGCCAAAATTGTCAAAAAACTATTTTGAGACATTTGGAAAAGGTGGGTGGCCATCGATATCCACCTAGATCAATCCTCCCTCCTTAGGAAGCAATGGTCTCCATTGCGTTGAGTTTCCGGGGGAGAAAGAAAAGCATTTGTTGAATCTGCATCTTGGTGAGTTGCTTGTCTTGCTGGAGACGTCGCGCTGCTCAGTTTGTGGAAGTCTATCATGAACCTGTTGAGGTTGAGGCTATTTAACAAGTTGAGATGCATGAGATGACGGTGTGCAAAAAGAATCTTTGTGCTTTGTTGCAACCTTGTCTACCTGCTTCTGTTGGATAGAAGTTGCTTGGGGCAAGGCTGTAGTGGTTGCAGTGTCCTTTTGTTCCTTTTGAAAAGATTGTGAAGAAGCTGAATTTTGCAGTATGAGATACTACCTTGCGACACTTTTTAGGTGGAACAGTAGTTGGAACTACCTCTGGTATTCTATAGAGATGACCCCCCAAAGTAACAATGACACTACGGGGTCAAGATTCATAAACAACATGGCATCTCCACATACATGGTTGACCCAAGAGAACATCACAGACATCCAGTGGGGCAACATCACATAATACCTCATCCTTGAAGGGTTGGATGTCGTATGACAGTCGACACTGTTGGTTGACACGGAGATCTCGTCCTTGCCAAAGCCACCCAATGTTGTATGGCTATGGGTGTGGTGTTGTCGACAATCCCAACTGTTTGACAACCTCTGCTGAGATGAGGTTTTTCTGGCTTCTGCTATCAACAATAAAATGCAGTAGGGTGCCCTTCACCCACATCTGTGAATGAAAAAGGCACTCCCCCTCTTCAAGATCTGTTGGTTCTTCTGGTTGAATTGTTGCGTTCGCGATAATAGCAGTGGGGTCTGCGTCAATGATCTGTCCTTTACCAGCATTTTCACAATCAGATTCTGAATCAAGGTTCGACTCCTTGTCTTTGATCTCAGCCACCAATGACTGTTTTGAGAGACATTCATCGGTGTTGTGCCAGGGGCTTTTGTGGAAATCACACCATTTTCTGGTGTCCTTCTTTGTCTTCTCATGACCCTTCTTTTCCTGTGTCTTGAACTGGTTTTCGAGAGACTGTTTGTTAGGGCAGTCTTTGTCATACTTTGGTTGTTGCGGATTTGCAGACCCGAATTCCCATTTGTTCTAGTGCTTAAATTTCTGCTCAATTTTAACAGCATATCGATAAGCAGCACCGAGTGATGAGATGTCCAGAAATCCATTTCAGTCTGGATGTATCTGTGTAGAGCCCCACGGTATTTCAAAACCAAATGTCGCTTGGAGTCTTTGATACCCAGCTTAGTGTGCAAGGTATGGAAGGTATTGGTGAACTCCAGAACTGCTTGGCCCCTTTCTTGTCGCAGTGTGGTCCATGTCATGTACTGGTGCTCATAGTCGCCAACAAGGTAATACTGTTCTTTTACCGCATCCACAAAAAAAATCACAAGTGGGATCGGCCCCATATATTCCAAACTCCTCTGTGGAACTTTTCTCCCAGTAAGTTTTCCACCAATGTTTGACATGAGGGAGAGCTTTAAGGAGTGCGAAGGTGATATTTTCTTTGTCGAAAAAATTGTGAACAGAGAAATAGCCTTTTAGCAGAGTTAACCATTTTTCTAGGGCTTCTGCATCTATCTGTCCTTCAAGTACAAGAATATCAAAATTAAATTGTACCTTGAAAGGCGAGGTGCCTCCAAAGAGGTAGATTGATGAATATGCACATGATGCTATCGACAGGTGTTTAAGGATGTGGGCAAAATTCTCCATCATTTCGTCTCTCTGTCGCGTGAGAGCTTGCTTAAGCAACAGATTGATAAGATCGTCTACTTCGTCGTTTTTCTTTTCTTCCGCCATTGAGGGTTTCTTGGGTGTGCGAGAGCGATTATCTTCAAGAGAGACAAGATCAAGACTCAACTTGCTATACTTGGACCTCGTTGGGGACATGCACTGAAAAAACGATCAAAAGCAGCTTGCTCTGATACCACTGATCCGAATTATTTTCGGCACGAAATGAGATCGGAGATATAATAAAGAAATGCATAGAGATATCGCAGATATTCAATAATATAACATAAATGTATCAGATATGCAACCATAAACACAGATATACAGTAATACAAGATTTCTATTAATGAAATAAATGTACAGAGATTGTAAAAATACAGAGTGAAAGACTCGCTAGAATGGTGGCAGCTTATCTTTGAGTGGAGATGTGACGGCTACTCTCATTCGCAAGAAGATGATTACAATGAGGCTCTGAAGGCCTTTTTACAATAAGCAGAAATTCCAAAAACCCTAGACATCGAAAAACTTAACCCCAGGAGATGAAGCACCAAAAGTCGTGTGGGCCCCATTTGAGTAAGTGAATACATCAACTTTTCGAGGTCGTAACTTTTGCATACGATCTCTGTTTTAGGCTTGTGATAGCTCGTTGGAAAGGTATCGTTGAGGAGATTCATTTTGGGGCCTCGATTATGCCTTTGGTTATATTGAGAACTTTGATCTCGAAAAACCTTCATTTGGGCCCTCAAAATGGCCCTAGAAGTTAAAACCTGCTAAAAATGGTAAATTGCCAGAAAATTGTTTTGAGCCATTTGGAAAAGGTGGGTGGCCACCGATATCCACCTAGATCAATCCTCCCTCCTTAGGAAGCAATGGTCTCCATTGCATTGAGTTCTCGGGGGAGAAGGAAAAGCGTTTGTTGAATCTGCATCTTAGTGAGTTGCTTGTCTTGCTGGAGACGTCACGCTGCTTAGTTTGTGGAAGTCTATCACGAACTTGTTGAGGTTGAGGCTGTTCAACAAGTCGAGATGCATGAGAGGACGGTGTGCAGAAAGAATCTTTGCGCTTTGTTGCAACCTTATCTACCTGCTTCTGTTGGATAGAAGTTGTTTGGGGCAAGGCTATAGTGATTGCAGTGTCCTTTTGTTCTCCTTTTGAACAGATTGTGAAGAAGCTGAATTTTGCAGTATGAGACCTTGCGACACTTTTTAGGTGGAACAGTAGTTGGAACTACCTTTGGTATTCTGTAGAGATGACCCCCCAAAGTAACAATGACACTACGGGGTCGAGACTCATAAACATCATGGCGTCTCCACATATATGGTTGGCCCAAGAGAACATGACATACATCCAGTTGGGCAACATCACATAATACCTCATCCTTGAAGGGTTAGATGCCGTATGACAGTCGACACTGTTGGTTGACACGGAGATCTCATCCTTGCCGAAGCCACCCAGTGTTGTATGGTTGTGGGTGTTGTGTTGTCGACAATCCCAATTGTTTGACAACCTCTGCTAAGATGAGGTTTTTCTGGCTTCCGCTATCAACAATAAAATGCAGTGGGGTCCCCTTCACCCACATCTGTGAATGAAAAAGGTGCTCCCCCTCTTCAAGATCTGTTGGTTCTTCTGGTTGAATTGTTGTGGTCGTGACAATAGCAGTGGGGTCTGCTTCAATGATCTGTCCTTTACTAGTATTTTCAGAATCAGATTCTAAATCAGGGCTCGTCTCCTTGTCTTTGATCTCGGCCACCAATAACTGTTTTGAGCAACATTCATCGGTGTTGTGCCAGGGGCTTTTATGGAAATCACACCATTTTCCAGTGTCCTTCTTTGTCTTCCCGTGACCCTTCTTTTCTTGTGTCTTGGACTGGTTTTCGGGAGACTGTTTGTTAGGGTCGTCTTTGTCATACTTTGGTTGTTGCAGATTTGCAGACCTGAATTCCCGTTTGTTCTGGTGCTTAAATTTCTGCTCAATTTTAACAGCATATCGATAAGCAGCACCGAGTGATGAGATGTCCAGAAAATCCATTTTCAGTCTGGATGTATCTGTGTAGAGCCCCACAGTATTTTAGAACCAAATGTCGCTTGGAGTCTTTGATACCCAGCTTGGTGTGCAAGGTATGGAAGGTATTGGTGAACTTCTGAACTGCTTGGCCCCTCTCTTGCCGCAGTGTGGTCCATCTCATGTACTGGTTCTCATAGTTGCCAACGGGGTAATATTGTTCTTTTACTGCAGCCACAAAAAAAAATTCCAAGTGGGATCGGCCCCATATATTCCAGACTCCACTGTGAAACTTTGCTCCCAGTAAGTTTCCCACCAATGTTTGACATGAAGGAGAGCTTTAAGGAGTGCGAAGGTGATCTTTTCTTTGTCGGAAAAATTGTGAACAGAGAAATAACCTTCTAGCAGAGTTAACCATTTTTCTAGGGCTTCTGCATCTATCTGTCCTTCAAACACAGGAATATCAAAATTAACTTGTACCTTGAAAGGCGAGGTGCCTCCAAAGTGGTCGCTTGATGAAGATGCGCCCGATGCTATTGACAGGCGTTTAAGCATGTGGGAAAAATTCTCCATCATTTCGTCCCTCTGTCACGTGAGAGCTTGCTCAAGCAACAAATTGATAGGATCGTCTGCTCTGTCAGCTTTCTTTTCTTCCTCCATTGAGGGTTTCTTGGGTGTGTGAGAGTGATTGTCTTCAAGAGAGACAAGATCGAGACCCACCTTGCTATACTCGGACCTCGTCGGGGACATGCACTGAAAAAACGATCAAGAGCAACATGCTCTGATACCACTGATCTGGATTATTTTCGGCACGAAATGAGATTGGAGATATAATAAAGAAATGCACAGAGATATCGTAGATATTTAATAATATAACATAAATGTATCAGAGATGCAACCATAAACACAGATATACAGTAATACATGATTTCTATTAATGAAAGAAATGTACAGAGACTGTAAAAATACAGAGTGAAAGACTCGCTAGAATGGTGGCAGCTTATCTCTAAGAAGAGATGTGACAGCTACTCTCATTCGCAAGAAAATGATTACAATGAGGCTCTAAAGGCCTTGTTACAATAAGCAGGAATTCCAAAAACCCTAGACATCCAAAAACCTAACCCTAGGAGATGAAGCGCCAAAAGTCATGTGGGCCCCGTTTGGGTAAGTGAGTACATCAATTTCTCGGGGTCGTAACTTTTGCATATGATTTTTGTTTTAAGCGTGTGATAGCTCGTTGGAAAGGTATCATCGAGGAGATTCATTTTGGGGCCTCAATCATGTGTTGAAATATGATTGAGAACCTTGATCTAAAAAAACCTTCATTTGGGCCCTCAAAATGGTCCCGGAAGTTAAAACCTGCTAAAAATAGTAAATTGCCAAAATTGCCAGAAAAATGTTTTGAGCCATTTGGAAAAGGTGGGTGGCCACCGATATCCACCTAGATCAATCCTCCCTCCTTAGGAAGCAATGGTTTCCATTGCGTTGAGTTCCTGAGGGAGAAGGAAAATCATTTATTGAATCTGCATCTTGGTGAGTTGCTTGTCTTGCTGGAGACGTCGCGCTGCTCAGTTTGTGGAAGTTTATCACGAACCTGTTGAGGTTGAGGTTGTTCAACAAGTCGAGATGCATGAGAGGACGGTGTGTAGAAAGAATCTTTGCGCTTTTCTATAACCTTGTCTACCTGCCTCTATTGGATAAAAGTTGCTTGGGGCAAGGCTATAGTGGTTGCAGTGTCCTTTTGTTCTCCTTTTGAACAGATTGGTAAGAGGTTGAATTTTGCAGTATGAAATACTACCTTGCGACACTTTTTAGGTGGAACAGTAGTTGGAACTACCTCTGGTATTCTGTAGAGATGACCCCCCAAAGTAACAATGACACTACGGGGTCGAGACTCATAAACAACATGGCGTCTCCACATATATGGTTGTCCCAAGAGAACTTCACAGACATCCAGTGGGGCAGCATCACATAATACCTGATCCTTGAAGGGTTGGATGTCATATGACAATTGACACTGTTGGTTGACACAGAGATCTCATCCTTGCCGAAGCCACATAATGTTGTATGGTTGTGGGTGTGATGTTGTCGACAATCCCAACTGTTTGACGACCTCTGCTGAGATGAGGTTTTTTTGGCTTCCGCTATCAACAATAAAATGCAGCGGGGTCCCCTTCACCCACATCTGTGAATGAAAAAGGCTCTCCCCCTCTTCAGAATCTGTTGGTTCTTCTGGTTGAATTGCTGCGGTCGCGACAATAGCAGTGGGGTCTGCATCAATGATCTGTCATTTACTAGTATTTTCATAATAAGATTCTGAATCAGGGTTCGGCTCCTTGTCTTTGATCTTGGCCACCAATGACTGTTTTGAGCGACATTCATCGGTGTTGTACCAGGGGATTTTGTGGAAATCACACCATTTTTCGGTATCCTTCTTTGTCTTCCTGTGACCCTTCTTTTCCTGTGTCTTGGACTGGTTTTCGGGAGACTGTTTGTTAGGGCCATCTTTGCCATACTTTGGTTGTTGCGTATTTACAGGCTCGAATTCTTGTTTGTTCTGGTGCTTAAATTTCTGCTCAATTTTAACAACATATCGATAAGCAACACCGAGTGATGAGATGTCTAGAAAATCCATTTCAGTGTGGATGTATCTGTGTAGAGCCCCACGGTATTTAAGAACCAAATGTCGCTCATAGTCTTTGATACCCAGCTTGGTGCGCAAGGTGTGGAAGGTATTGGTGAACTCCATAATTGTTTGGCCCCTCTCTTGCCGCAGTGTGGTGCATCTCATGTACTGGTCCTCATAATTGCCAACAGGGTAATACTGTTCTTTTACCGCATCAACAAAAAAATCCCAAGTGGGATCGGCCCCAGATATTCCAGAATCCTCTGTGGAACTTTGCTCCTAGTAAGTTTCCCACCAATGTTTGACATGAGGGAGAGCTTTAAGGAGTGCGAAGGTGATCTTTTCTTTGTCGAAAAAATTGTGAACAAAGAAATAACCTTCTAGCAGAGTTAACCATTTTTCTAGGGCTTCTGCATCCATCTGTCCTTCAAACATAGGAATATCAAAATTAACTTGTACCTTGAAAGGCGAGGTTCCTCCAAAGTGGTCACTTGATGAATATGTGCCCGATGCTATCGACGGGCGTTTAAGGATGTGGGCAAAATTCTCCATCATTTCGTCCCTCTGTCGTGTGAGAGCTTGCTTAAGCAACAGATTGATAGGATCGTCTGCTCCGTCGTTTTTCTTTTCTTCCACCATTGAGGGTTTCTTGGGTGTGCGAGAGCGATTGTCTTCGAGAGAGACAAGCTCTAGAACCAACTTGCTATACTCGGACCTCGTCGGGGACATGCACTGAAAAAACAATCAAGAGCAGCCTGCTCTGATACCACTGATCCAGATTATTTTCGGCACGAAATGAGATCGGAGATATAATAAAGAAATGCACAGAGATATTGAAAATATTCAATAATATAACATAAATGTATCAGAGATGCAACCATAAACACAGATATACAGTAATACACGATTTCTATTAATGAAAGAAATGTACAGAGACTGTAAAAATACAGAGTGAAAGACTCGCTAGAATGGTGGCAGCGTATCTCTGAGAAGAGATGTGACGACTACTCTCATTTGCAAGAAGATGATTAGAATGATGCTCTAAAGGCCTTTTTACAATAAGCAGGAATGCCAAGAACTCTAGACATCCAAAAACCTAACCCTAGGAGATGAAGCACCAAAAGTCATGTGGGCCCCGTTTGGGTAAGTGAGTACATTAACTTCCCGGGGTCGTAACTTTTGCATATGATCTCCGTTTTAGGCGTGTGATAGCTCGTTGGAAAGGTATCGTCGAGGAGATTCATTTTGGGAGCTCAATCATGCCTTTTTCTATCATTAAGAACCTTAATCTCGAAAAACCTTCATTTGGGCCCTCAAAATGGCCTCGGAAGTTAAAACCTGCTAAAAATAGTAAATTGCCAAAATTGCCAGAAAACTATTTTGAGCCATTTGGAAAAGGTGGGTGGCCACCGATATCCACTTAGATCAATCCTGCCTCCTTAGGAATAAATGGTCTTCATTATGTTGAGTTCCCGGGGGAGAAGGAAAAGCGTTTGTTGAATCTGCATCTTGGTGAGTTGCTTGTCTTGCTGGAGACGTTGTGTTGCTCAGTTTGTGGAAGTCTATCATGAAACTATTGAGGTTGAGGCTGTTCAACAAGTCGAGATGCATGAGAGGACGATGTGCAAAAAGAATCTTTTCACTTTGCTGCAACCTTGTCTACCTGCTTCTGTTGGATAGAAGTTGCTTGGGGCAAGGCTGTAGTGGTTGCAGTGTCCTTTTGTTCTCCTTTTGAATAGATTGTGAAGAAGCTGAATTTTATGGTATGAGATACTACCTTGCGACACGTTTTAGGTGGAATAGTAGTTGGAACTACCTCTGGTATTCTGTAGAGATGACCCCCAAAGTAACAATGACACTACGGGGTCGAGACTCATAAACATCATGGTGTCTCCACATATATGGTTTGCCCAAGAGAACATCACAGACATCCAGTGGGGCAACATCACATAATACCTCATCCTTGAAGGGTTGGATGCCGTATGACAATCAACACTGTTGGTTGACACAGAGATATCGTCCTTGCCGAAGCCACCCAATGTTGTATGGCTGTGGGTGTGGTGTTGTCAACAATCCCAACTGTTTGACGACCTCTGCTGAGATGAGGTTTTTTTGGCTTCTGCTATCAACAATAAAATGTAGCGGGGTCCCTTTCAACCACATCTGTGAATGAAAAAGGTGCTCCCCCTCTTCAGGATCTATTGGTTCTTCTGGTTGAATTATTGTGGTCGTGACAATAGCAGTGGGGTCTACGTCAATGATCTGTCCTTTACCAGTATTTTCATAATCATATTCTAAATCAGGGTTTGGCTTCTTGTCTTTGATCTCGGCCACCAATGACTATTTTGAGTGACATTCATCGGTGTTGTGCCAGGGGCTTTTGTGGAAATCACACCATTTTCCAGTGTCTTCCTGTGACCCTTCTTTTCCTGTGTCTTGGATTGGTTTTCGGGAGACTGTTTGTTAGGGCCGTCTTTGTCATACTTTGGTTGTTGCGTATTTGTAGACCCGAATTCCCATTTGTTCTGGTGCTTAAATTTCTGCTCAATTTTAACAACATATCGATAAGAAGCATCGAGTGATGAGATGTCCAGAAAATCCATTTCAGTGTGGATGTATCTGTGAAGAGCCCCACGGTATTTCAAAACCAAATATCACTCGGAGTCTTTGATACTTAGCTTGGTGTGCAAGGTATGGAAGGTATTGGTGAACTCCGGAACTGCTTGGCCTCTCTCTTGCCGCAGTGTGGTCCATCTCATGCACTGGTCCTCATAGTTGCCAACAGGGTAATACTGTTCTTTTACCACATCCACAAAAAAATCCCAAGTGGGATCGGCCCCATATATTCCAGACTCCTTTGTGGAACTTTTCTCCCAGTAAGTTTCCCACCAATGTTTGACATGAGGGAGAGCTTTAAGGAGTGCGAAGGTGATCTTTTTTTTGTCGGAAAAATTGTGAACAAAGAAATAACCTTCTAGCAGAGTTAACCATTTTTCTAGGGCTTCTGCATCTATCTGTCCTTCAAACACAGGAATATCAAAATTAACTTGTACCTTGAAAGGCGAGGTGCCTCCAAAGTGGTCGCTTGATGAAGATGTGCTTGACGCTATCGACAGGCGTTTAAGGATGTGGACAAAATTCTCCATCATTTCGTCCCTCTGTCACGTGAGAGCTTGCTCAAGCAACATATTGATATGATCGTCTGCTTCGTCGTTTTTCTTTTCTTCCACCATTGAGGGTTTCTTGGGTGTGTGAGAGTGATTGTCTTCAAGAGAGACAAGCTCGAGACCCAACTTTCTATACTCGGACCTCGTCAGGGACATGCACTGAAAAAACGATCAAGAGCAGCCTGCTCTGATACCACTGATCCGGATTATTTTCGGCACGAAATGAGATTGGAGATATAATAAAGAAATGCACAAAGATATCGTAGATATTCAATAATATAACATAAATGTATCAGAGATGCAAACATAAACACAGATATACAGTAATACACGATTTCTATTAATAAAAGAAATGTACAGAGACTGTAAAAATACAGAGTGAAAGACTCGCTAGAATGGTGGCAGCTTATCTCTGAGAAGAGATGTGACAGCTACTCTCATTCGCAAGAAGATGATTACAATGAGGCTCTGAAGGCCTTTTTACAATAAGCAGGAATGCCAAAAACCCTAGACATCCAAAAACCTAACCCTAGGAGATGAAGCGCCAAAAGTCATGTGGGCCCCGTTTGGGTAAGTGAGTACATCAACTTCCTGGGG
>JASDQU010100825.1:2468-13599 GCA_032191745.1 Picea mariana | reverse complement strand
GTCTTTCTGAAACATTGGAAAACCCCCAGTGGAGAACCAATTATGAAAATAGTATAAAAGACTGATATGAAACACTCCATGATCCAATTAGCAATCTGCAGATTTAACCTTACATGAAGAAGAAGCAACTTAAGTATACTCAGTTTACTTTGGTCATATGCTTTCGCTAAATCAACTTTCTTCACACCTGCTAAATATTTCTCAACTTTTATTATGTGCATTTCTTTAAATGCATACCTATTATTATAATTGAATTTTAAATTAAATATACAGATCTAAAGTTTGATAGCAGTTTTAAATTTATTATTTTGTTTAATGTGAATATTATTTATTTATTTATTTGTTTTTTAAATTGGGGTTGGAAAATATTTGTATAATAATAATAATAATTTATTTTTAAGGTTATGGTCAAGTAAGACATCAAATCGATGTATGATTCTTGTTTGTAGGACAAGGGACTCCTGTGCAATGATTTTATTACTAAAGTTTATAGAAGTATATATGTCCTATCTTCTTTTGGATTTGAACTTGTGACTTTCAAAGAGGAAACATGTGTTTTTTCACCATTAGACCCATTAAAGTTGTTAATATGTGATCAAAAATAACAAAAATTATAAAGATAATAGGCTTCTTGTTTCAAAAAAACTCAATGCTGTATCATTAGATTGCCCTTCTTATCATCTAACCCTTTCATTCCCACTCTTATTGTTGCTATATAAATATTAACAATTATAAAGCTTGTAAAAACATTCAAAATACATATAGATTTGTTACCCATATTTACCTCCATATGCCTCCCCACATCGATGGTAGTGGATAAGCCTTGATTAAGGGTGTATCCCTTTATTTGATTGTTTGTTGCACCCAAATATATACAGAGCCCTGATTTCCCAAATAACCCTTCCCACCTTTGCAACCCATTTGTTTAACAACAATGTTGAAATTTGAAAAGAGTTTTAAGTTTATTATCATATGTCAAGTAGAGGCTTGACTAAATAGCAGGGTTAGAGTTCGAAACGGTTAGAAGTTTACCCATATACTACAAGTTAACCAACCGATTTAGAATTTGAAGGCATATTTCAATCGATAGTTTTGACCAAATACAAAAATGTTACTATATTTTTATTGCTTATTGCTTTTTCATAATGTATATAAAGGTTGTATTGAGTTTATTATTGGAAGAATAATGTGCTATGTTTGGAAGTGGGCAACTTTGCAGAAATGGTTTTTATTCTGCACAATGCCATTATTTTTATTTTTATACGAATATTTAAATCTGGAGAATGTTACCGTCTTGATTAAAGATTTAACTTTTTTCAAAGTATAAATTGGATTTAAAAAAAATGATACAACGGGAGATTGTGATGGATATCTTTTGGACATTATTTTTTTTTTTGGGAGAAAAGTGTTATTGGTTTTTTTTTCTTAATTCTTTCTTTGAAAATATTTTTTTTTTATTAATTTAAATTTGGTTAATGATTTATTTATTATTAAATTAATTTTTGTGTTTTCATACAGATTTACTATTATTTTATTAGAATCAAGTGTTTTTTTCATATTACAAAAAGATTTATATTTTCTATAGATTGCTAGTGATACTCAGAGTCAAGATAGTTGTATTATACTATATGCAATTTTCATACATAATTGCTTTTGTCATCTGTCAATTGCTTACCTATCAAAAACTTTTCTTCAAAAAAGAAATTGTAAGTCTTTCTTCTAGTATCTAGTTACATTGTAATGTAACATTTAAAAAATAAAAAAACAATATGTATTTACAACATTTTTTTTGAAGATCTCATAAAAAACCAATCCAGGGGGTTGTCCAAAGCTTTTTTGGATAGTTGATTTGCCACTGTATTGAATTCTCTATGTATATGCATGAAGTGAATGTCTACAAACCCTGCTTTTAAGCATCTTATCTGTTCTTTTCAGTTGTGTATATAGATCAGGTTTATATTTGAACAATCATTAATCCAATCAATAGTCACTTTGGAGTGTCCAGCAGTTATCAAATTTCTTATGGACAGTCTCTGTGCAAGGAAAAGAAGCCTCCAGAGACTCCAAATTTCTGCTTTCATATTATTACTTTTACTTCTTGCAAAGAGTGCTCTATAACTATGATCAGAACTTAATTTTATAAATATCCCAGCACCACAGTTTTCATTTACAGCAGCACCATCAAAGAAGCCTATTGTATTTTCATCAGAATAGATTGGGTTGAGGATAAAATCCACTTTGTTCGCTTCTTCTGTTCCTTTAAGTTCTTTAATATCAAGTAGAATCCAGGTAATTGCTCGATAATCCTGTTTGCCAATTCTCAAATAGAATCTTGTTTCTATACTTTCAGATTCTCCAACTAACCAGAAAGGGGATATTTCTCAACCTTGGGTAATTTGTAAACCAATGTAGTAGATTTCCTTCCAGAGTAGAATGCTTCTAGGCATTTGAAAACTTGAGGGAGTATAAAATATCTTTCCATATGTATTGTGTGTATTCACAATGAATGAACATGTGATTTGTTGTCTCATCATCCTTGAGATAAAGACTACAAATAGCAGGTCCAATGCCTCCCTTTTTTCTAAAATTTGCACCAGTGAGGATACAGTCCTTCAAGCATAACCACATGAAACAGATAATTTTGCTTGGTATTTTAACTCTCCAAATAGTTTTATAGCACCAACACAAAACATCATTATGTGAAATACTAGCAATGTATTGATATGCTAGATTTGTAGTAACTGTTCCAAAAGCCCTGTTCCATGACCAAACAATTTTGTCATTCAAGTTATTTAGAGAAATTCTGCTGCTCTTCAAATTTGTTAATGTAGCTGTTCCATTCATCTGACAGAGCTCCTGATAAGCCTAGCTGGTTGGCAGTTATTCAACTTGGAGAAGTGTTGTTTGAGTTTGATAATGCTGGTTGTGCAATGGAAAAAATACATTGATTCTTGAGGCACTGAATTAAGGGCGCTGAAAGTTTATAGGATGAATTATTTCCTATAAAAAAATCCTTACCAATTATAACTTGATTACCGTTCCCTATTTGCCAAGCTAGCCATTGTTTAATGATATGAAAAGAGCACATAAATTTTTTCCAAATTATAGAGGCATTAGAGAACTTGAAGTTTTCTTTTTGTATCCAAAAAATCAAATCGACTCCTTATAAGTATTTGCCTATGAAAATTTGGTTCCATAGACTATTTCCAAATATCCCACTCCAACAAAATTTAGCAGCTAATAACTTGGCAATCCAGAAAATGTTACTAATACCCAACCACCAAATTGTTTAAGAATGGCTATTTCATATAAATTAGTTTAGATTCATTTAAATCAATTTAGATTTAGATTTAATGTAACTTTAAATATATCACCTATTGCATGTTGCAGGGGATAAAAGTATTTTTGAGATTTTATTTTTTTGGAGGGAATTGTTTCTGATTTATTTTGATATATATTTTTTAAAAGAATTATTTCTGTTTTATTTTGATATATGTTTATTTTGATATATTTTTTTTAATGGTAACAAAACATCGTATAATTTAGTTATAATAAAAGTATTTTAAATTGATGTAATCATATTTATTAAATATAAATATGATATTTTAAGATACTGAATTTATTTATGCTAAAAGTAATACTTTTTACATAATCTATAATTATAATTTCAATAAACATTATTAAATTGAATTCTAATGTTATAATAATAACATAAATTGAATTTAAATTTACATATTAAAAGAATGTACACATTTATTTTTTGATTTTAGTTTTATGTGAAAATTGTAATATATAAAATTATATAGATTTTATCACTTTTTATAAATTCATGTTATTAGTTCTTGCCAATGGAAAGTGGGTGACTCTGCAACTGACTTGGATACATTGGAAAGTGGATGATTGGTTTTCCAAGAAGATGATTTAACTACAACAGTAGATGATTTAAGCTCCTCAGAGAGTGATGACAATTTTGTAAAAATTCACAAATCTACACTTGTATCCACATTCCTACAATAGTAGATGATTAAAACTCAAAAGAGTGAACATTTTTGTAAAAATTTGCAAATCTTTATTTGTATCCACATTTATTTTGGCTGTAAAATTAGTCATTTAGGGAGGAAGAATTACAAAATAATGGAACAGATTTTAATGACACTATCAAATGTAGGATTTTGCAAAGTATAACTGATAAATTTCTTAATTATTTATTGTTAAAATCTAATTAATGAAAAAAAAATATGAAAATTGTAAAGTACAAATGATAAGTTTATTATTTGTTTAAAATAAATGGATATTATCCTTAAGTCTGGACTATTTACTAGAATAAAAAATATATTTTTTGGTAATTTTATTTGTCATTTTAATTAGATTATAAAAATATAAATGGTATAAATTTATAATTTTTTTTTTTTCACAAGTGTTGAATAAGGTATTTACAAGTCTTTTAAGAATTCACCAACTTTTTCTCCTATTTATTAGTCCCTCAAATTAAGGAGTATAATTTTCATATGCAAATCAAAGTGCTTTGAGTTTGTGTTAGTTTAGTTTATATTATGAATTTTTATAAAGTTTTTTAATGTTTTTTTTTTTTTTTTTTTAATTAATCAAAGAGGTTGTTAATGGATTATAAATATTTGAGAGTGCAACTTCATTTCTAAGATATAAAAAGAAATTTAAAAATATTTAATATGAAATTTCTAAAAGTTTTATGTGGTAATTATTACATCATATTATTGTAAATTTTTGTTTAGTTCAAAAAAAGGCTGTTATAGTTTTTTATATGATGTTTTGATTTTGATGTGACTAATTATATATATATTTTTTATTTTAATGTTTTTGTGAGAATAACTATTTATTGGCTTGACAAATTCTATAATTGTTTTAAGTTTTTATGATTTTTCATTATTTTTCTTAGTCTCTATGTTCAACCTAGAATCTTGTTTATTTATTTATTACATTGGTGTAAGGTTGAGGTAAACTATCAAGAAACAAAATTTGGGATGAAACTAGGGGAAACAAACAATTTAGTACCTTTAGAGTTTTTTTTTTTTGTTCATTTAGCTATTCTTTAATAATATACAAAAATATTACAGAATTGGTAGACTAGAGCTAACTCCATAGAGTGTAGTGTGAGATAACCAAAACTTTACATGTCATTGTTTAAACTAACAAATCATGATATATTAACAATAGAGTAATAACAAGAGCAACCCAGAGTTTACTTAGATGTCTAGTTGTAACAATAGAGAAATAATAAGAGTAATCCTATTACTTATGACTACCATAAGACTAGATTCTTCTAGGCTGTGGGAAAGGAGATGCCCATTCAAAGATACATCGAGAGTGCAAGAAAAAGAAACCAAGCCTTGACATTGACTTTGTTAATCTCCCTTTTCTAAGTCCTAGTCTACATAGATGTAAACTAGCCAATTCATTAGCTAAATGGCTATTGCATGGCTCTACTTCTTTTGGCTTGCTCCTCAATCACCACTTTTATCATCCACATTGCTTTTACCAAGGCTTTGTGTTTTTTTGCCATAAAGTCCAACTTATGCAAGATTGCTTACTATTAAGTCCCCTTCTCATTAACACCCTAAGCAACTAGCATACCCATGAAGYGGGGGAAGGTGTTAATGTTTAAGCCATTATTATAGTTCTTTGCATTTCAATAGATAACAACAACAAAAGACAAGATCACTGAGAAATACACAATCACAAGAGACACAACATTTATCTTGGGAAACCCTCTAGGGGAAGAAAACCCAACAAAACTTTCTTATTATAGATAGCCAATACAATGCCAAGAGATAAATCAAGCAAATACAGAAAGTCCTCTCCTAAAGATGTCTCTCTCTCTCTCTCTCTCTCTCTCTCTCTTCTCCAACTGCAATTTTGAAACTTGTCTCTCAATGAGCAAGTGAAGTGTATCTAAGTGAGGCGCTAGCCTCCTTATTTATACAAGACTGACACGTGTGGGRGTGTTCCTTCACTGGTAGGGCTGACTTCTTCTACTAGGTGGTTATAACCACCTTTATTATATTCCAGGATCTCTTTGATATATTCTGGGGTCGACTTCTCTTTTTGCCTATTACAATTATATTATGACCAATCCGCAAAAGGGGATTTGGTTCTTTTACAATAGTCGACATGATCAATCCACGATGGGGATTGATCCAATGAATAATATATCAAATAATAATAAGAATATACTTTGCAGTTACATTATTTCAACACTCCCCCCTTAACAAGAAGGGTATTCTTCAACAACATCAGACGAGAGAGAGACCTTTATCATCAACAACATCAGGAGGACATCATCATCAATATCATCTTGGAACACTAACTGACGTATTTATAAATCATCGAAAGTTTTCTTCATCGACAACATCGTCATTCTCAAAGGAATGCAATCATCATCTATATCAATATGTATTAGTATAAAACTAATATATCATCATCACAGCATGAGGTTGGCTCATCATCATAATACTAGACTGGCTTTACGTGACAGCTATCAAGTCGGAAGCACAATTCTAGTCTCATCTCATAGTCATGCTTTACGTCACAGTGATAACGCTGGAAGCAGGATACTCGTCCTGCTTTACGTCACAACAATCAAGCTGGAAGCATGATACTACACTGGCTTTACGTCACAACTATCCAGTCGGAAGCACAGTGCTAGTCTTATCTCATCGTCTTGCTTTACGTCACAATTGTCAAGTCGGAAGCAAGATGCTCGTCCTGCTTTACATCACAACAATCAAGCTGGAAGTAGGATACTAGACTGGCTTTACGTCATAGCTGTCAAGTAAGTTACATCACATCTTCTTGCTTTATGTCACAACCATTCGGTTGGAAGCAAGATACTATGCTGGCTTTGCGTCACAGCTGTCAAGCCAGAAGCTCAGTACTAGTCACATCACATCTTCTTGCTTTACGTCACAACCATCCGGTTGGAAGCAAGATACTAGACTGACTCTGCGTCACAACTRTCAAGCCAGAAGCTCAGCACTAGTCTCATCACATCTTTTTGCTTTATTTCACAACAATGAAGCTGGAAGCAAGAGATGTCTCATCACAGTGACTACTCCCCCTTTCGAAGAAGGTCCTTTTTKACTATACCAAKCTTATCTCGAAAGTGCTCAAACTTTACACGAGTTAGAGGCTTGGTCAACACAACAACAACTTGTTCATCCGTGCTAACGTACTGGAGCTTTATGGCTCCCCTCTGCACCATGTCACGGATGTAATGATATTGAATCTCTATGTGCTTCAACCTGTCATGGAATACATGATTTTCTATCATCTTTATGCAGCTCTGGTTGTCACATAGGATTATGGTTGCTTTCATCTCTAGGTCAAATAGGTTGGTCAACAAATTTCGAAGCCATATAGCTTCGCAGTTGGTAGAACATGCATCAATGTATTCTGCTTCCGCTGTGCTGAGAGCAATGTTGGATTGCTTCCTACTCTGCCACGAGATCATGGTTGATCCCAAACTGAAACAACATCTAGAAGTGCTTTTTTTGTTAGAAACACTTCCTGCCCAATCTGAATTAGTGTATCCACTCAATGCGAAATCACGATCTCCATCATAACTGAGACCACAATCTAATGTACCCTTAAGGTACTTCATCACATGTTTTGCAGTCACAAGGTGAACATGTCGGGGTTCTACCAGAAACTGATTCAAGGTGTTCACGACAAAACAAATGTCTGGTCTGGTGTTCGTTAGGTACATCAATGATCCTATTTGTCTATACAACTTGGCATTAATTAATTCTAATGAAGTATCGACCAACAACTTCAGTTTTGCTTCCATGGGTGTATTCATGGGCTTGCACTCTAACACGTCGAATCTCTTCAAGATTTCGACTGCATACTTCCCTTGGTTAAGGAAGATTCTCTCTGGACTCTGCCATACCTCAAGACCTAAGAAATAATGCATTAGGCCAAGGTTTTTGATCTCAAATTCTGAAGCGAGTCTCTTTTTACATTCGATGATGAACTTTTATTCTCCAGTTAAGAATAAGTCATCCACATATAGAAATAGTATTACTAGCTCATCGTTCATGACTTTGAAGTAGAGGTTAGAATCTGCTTTAGTCTTGGTAAAGCTTAAGCTCGTCAGAAAACTGTCTATACGACCATACCAAGCTCTAGGGGCTTGTTTTAACCCGTATAAGGCTTTCTTCAATTTGCAGACATGAGACTTCCTGTTTTCAACTTCAAATCCTTGAGGTTGCTCTATATACACTTCCTCTTCGATGACACCATTTATGAAAGCTGTCTTCATGTCCATCTGGTGTAACTTCCACTTCATCTTAGCTGCAAGAGCTATGATGGTTTTGATCAAAGTGTATCTGGCTACATGAGCAAATGTCTCTTCATAGTTAATGCCTTTCTTTTGAGAAAAGCCAAGAGCGACAAATCTTGCTTTATACTTATCAATACTTCCATCAGCAACATGTTTTATTTTGAAGAGCCATTTGGAGGATACCACATCTTTACTCTTCGGTCTGGGAACTATTTCCCATACTTTGTTCTTTATTATGGATTGGTATTCCTCTGTCATGACATCTACCCATTCTTTCCTCTGAATGGCTTCTTCAAAGCAAGTAGGCTCCTTTTCTAGAAAATCACACATCAAAGCTATATAACTGGAGAATGATTTTGGTCTTTTCACCTGTTTTGTAGTTCCTTTGGGAACACCATACTTCTCTCCATCTTGAATAAACTCTCTAGCCCAAGATGGCTTTCTTTTATGGAGGATTGTCCTCTGAGGAGGTTCTTGAACTTCTAATATATCATGGTCTTCTAGAATTTCCTCATCAGGGGAAGTTATGACTTCCCTCGTTGGTTCTGCGGCTCTGGGAACCTCCCTCATTGCAGTTCTGGGGATTACGGGTTTCTCTTCATATAATTCTTCAAGCTGACATCTTCTTGATTTCTTAAGTGTTGCATCTTCATCAAAGGTCACATTCCTGCTAATCTCAATGTGACGCTGACTTGGTATATAGATTCTGATTCCTAGGAGACCTCACAGTATCTCACAAATATTCCCTTCTTTCCTGAAGGTTTTAGCTTGTTTCTCTTCTCTTTCGGTATATGAAAAAATACTGGGCAACCAAATATTTTGAGATGGCTTACCTCTGGTTTTTTTTCGGTGAACATCTCTTCCGAGGTCTTGAGCCCAAGTGCACTATGGGACAATCGATTCTGCACATATACAATTGCCATTGCTGCTTCTGCCCATAAGCACATTGGAAGATCTTGATCATGGATCATAGTCTTCACAACTTCCATTATCGTTCTGTTCTTTTGTTCAGCTGCATCGTTTTGTTGGGGATTATAGGGAGTAGTGAGTTCCCTTTTGATCCCAACATCTTTGCAGAAGTTCACAAACTCTTTTGAGGTATATTCTCCTCCATTATTTGATGTGAGTATCTTAATCTTTCTTTCAGAAAGATTCTCTATCAAGGCTTTGAATTCCTTGAACTTGCTGAACACTTCATCTTTAGATTTCAAAAAATATACCCAGGTCTTATGAGAATAATCATCAATAAATGATACATAATATACATACCCACTAATGGAGGACGATGGCATTGGGCCACATACATTTGAATGAATGAGCTCTAGAACTCCTTCTGCTTTACTGTCTCTCTTCAGAAAGGGCTTTTGATGTTCTTCCCTTGTGCACATTCATTGCATACGCCTTCATGGTCAACCTTGAGTTCTGGTAAACCTGTGACCACTTTGTATATGTATGGTAGCGCCTTGTAGTTGATGTGAGCTAATCTTCTATGCCAAAGTTCACATGAGTTTTCAATGGCGTGGGTCATGGCAACCTCTGAGTGACCCTTTAGTTTATACAAGCCATTTTCTTCATTTCCAATGATGATTGTTTCATTTAAGGTTTCTCCTTTAGCCCACATAAGAACTTCTCCATCTATAAAGGCAACTTTGAAGCCTTTCTTTTCTAAAGCTGGAATGGAGAGTAGGTTATTTGTCAAACCTGGTACATATAGTACATCCTTCATTTTTAGTGAATTCTCTGAATTCAATTTGTAGTTTGATTCTCCCACTCCCTTGATGAGATATTGGTAATCATCTCCAAGTGTCACTTTTTGAGAAAAATTCTTTTCTGAGATATAAGAGAGATTGTCTCTTTGTCTCGTCATGTGCTTGGATGCACCATTATCAATGAACCAAGTGTCCTCTCTAGGTGTTATAGATCCTAAGAGGGCCGAGATTAAGACATGGTCTTTGATCTGCTCTCTTATCATTTTTGTAGGTGGCTTTTCATCTTCGACTACATGGGCATGGCGCCTCTTATGTTTTCTCTTGTATTTTTCTCGTATGGCTGGATATAATTTCACAATGTGTCCCATCTTATCACAATGGTAGCATTGTACAGATGAGTAATCTCTTTCTTTTCGTTGTCATTTCTTCTGAAATCTCCTTGGATGAGATTCTTTATTATTGAATTTGTTTGGTGGTTGAGGCTCTTTATGAGTCTCCTTTTGGAAGTAGGGTTTCTTCCTTCCTCTTTTGGTGTGAGTAGCTAGGGTTTGATCATCATTTCTTGTCAGTAGTGCATCACGGTTAGCTACTCTTGTTTCTTCTTGGATGTATTCTTCCCATAGACTATCAAACTTCAGTGTCTCCGTTCTGACACATATCATTTGGATGAATGCATCCCAAGGTCTTGTGAGACCATTTAGATCCGTCATTATGAGTTCGTCTTCGTCTATGGTATCGCCATTCACTTCTAACTGTTTTTTGAATTCTGAGATTCTGGATAAATATTCATGAATTGTTTCTCCTTTCTGCATCCTTGTATTCTTCAATTGAGTTCTTAGATTCATCTTCCAGTTTATGTTCTTTCCTTCATACAGTTTGGTCAAGGCATCAAACATTTCTTTCAGAGTCTTCTTAGATGACACATAAGGAATTAAGTGGTTTTTGATTGAATCTGCGATGATTCTTTTCGCCCTGATTGTGTCCTTTTGATGCTTGGATTTTTCTGCAGCATCGTCGGGTTCCATAATTTCTCCTTTGATGAATTTTTCTAGGCCATTCTTTTCAATAATGAGTCCAATCCTATACTTCCAGGCACGAAAGTTTT
>JASDQU010100824.1:309018-327756 GCA_032191745.1 Picea mariana | reverse complement strand
GCCCTAAGGTCCTAAGAAAACCAAAGAGGAAACTAACCTAAACTAACTAATCTAACTAAAACAAATAAAACAAACTAAACTAAATAAAACTAAATAAAAAAAACTAAACTAACTAACAATAAATAAAAACAAGCTAACACACTAATCTAATTAAGACAAACTACTAAATAAACTAAAACTAAATACAAACTACTCTAACTATTCTATATATATATACTACTAATTACCATTAGTCTAACTCTATTAATCAGTTGTCTAATTACTAGTTATATTATGACTTATTCACAAATATACAATATAAACAATCCATAGATTTAATTAAAACCTGCAAAACTCATGTGTTTTCTGCCCTAAGGCAGCCAGAGATATTTTTTGATTTTTTGATTTTATGAATAAGAAATAAAACTACTGAAATTAAACGATCTAATATATTTACTGAAATTAAACAATCTAATATACTATCTCTATCTAAACTAATAAAAACAGTAAATAGACAAGCAACTAACTAACTTGGAAGCGCTCCTAATTTGTTCTATGTATGATGACTTCGAAGCTGGTCGGAGGAAGGAAATTCGCACCGGTTGATCCAAAATCTTTTTGTAAATGATTAGCTGCACTGCTCTTTGAGTGGTTTATAGGACAAACAAGACGTAAAAAATCATAACAACTATATGATTATAAATCTCTGCAATAAGGGAAACCTGTTATGCAAAAACTTATATTTGATAATTCAACTTATGAAGAAGATAAACCTGTCATTCACAAATTGAACTAAACAATTGTCATGTATTTTACACACTTGGAAGAAACCAGATATGGATTTCAGTGATTAAAATTATATCATTTGCACATGATCAAGATAGCTAAGGTAGTCATAAACCAGATACAAATTGATATACATAACATGAAACAAAATATTGATATAATGAGAAGCTAAAGCTGTGACAAAACACCAAATTCTGCATCAGTCTGTATTAAAACTCCATATCCTTATTCTCCCACGAATGAGGATGAACATTATTACAAAAATCATAAGTATATATAAGTCTCTCCACAGGGTAAAACCTCCCTGTGGATAATATCAAAATGTTTTACATAATCTGGGAGATATCCCAAAATCAACTAAACTAGGAGACTAAAATGCAAGTGAAATATTCGAAATATCCCCTAACTGCTCATTAACTCTACTGCAATTTCGAATTTACCTGCAATAGACCAAAAATATCAAATTAGAAAGATATTTCATCAACAGAACAATAAAAATTTAATCTTACAGACTCAACTACAGAATCATCTGATTCTGTAGCTAGTCTAAAATAGCATACAGGACCAGATAGAGATCAAATGAAATCTTTTTAAAATAATCTAATTTAATTTTCTTTTAATAAACATAAAAAAATGAATCACTAATGGTTCAAGTGAATTTATCATTCAAATTAAACAAAATCAAAAGTGATTCAATCGAAACAGGATAAGAATGCTCTGTTTTTTTAGTCGCCATAAAATCGGGTCAAATAGTAACCAAATTGTTTCATATCCAAATGAAATTAATAGTGAATCATATCATATAAGATACGATGTAATCCAACACAATCATAATCCAACACAATCATAATCGATTTGTTACGGCTATAACAATGTGCATAAGATTCATATTGTTTTAATCAAATACAGAGATTGAAGGACTGTTACGATTATGGTCAAATAAAACATTCATAACAACATCAACCAAACTTCGCCATAGATTTCGATCGCTGAGCGTTACACAGTCAACAGACAGGATTAAACAGTGATCACAACCATCAACAGCGGTGATAATCATAAACTGGGCAACAATCGAAACAAATCGTGATTGAGTTAATTATAGAAACAAATCGTAATCCTGGGCATAATCACTTTCGTTCCCCAAATCAAATTTAAACAATATATTTGTTACAGTATGAATCGAACTGATAACACAGTCAAACAAAACAATGTGAATCGATTGGTTGGGTATAACTGTTAGGACTTGTCTCTATTCATGATTTGGTTACATATTAACAGAAACATATTGAATGGTATTCAAATTGAAACATAAAATCATAACAGCTAACTATTATTGCCAACCATATCATATAGAATATAACCAATTCGAATTGAAACATTGACTGTGTTCGAAATTGAAATACCAAAAACAGCCTGTGTTTAGAAAAGATAGAACTGACTTCGATCAGTAGTAGAGTATCCAATTTAAGCCAAATCAAAACAATCAAATCCATACCATGATCAATCGAATCAAAGCTAAATCCAATCAAAGCTAAACCGGGAAATGAAATCCGATCAATCAAAGCAAAACTATGTATAATAATGCATGTTTATGTTACAAAGAAAATCCTTGCTGTAAACAGAGCTATGAGTTTGTCATATAAATAGGTGATGGTGATACCAGTGAGGCTGCTCGAGCTATGCCAATTTTGAATTCATGACCATTGTAGCTAACTCCACATTCTTAAACAAAATAGAGCCTGTTGTTCGCTGTTTCTTATCAGTGGCTTGCAATTTAGCCTTTTCACTGGTAAGCTTTGCAACTTGATCCTCCAGTGCATGAATTATGGACTGTAGCATTGGTACATCAAGGTAATACCTTTCTAACCATGAGCCACACTGATCGCATGGTGGCACAGCTGGTCGAGGTAGAGCAGGAGAGGATTTTGACGAGTCACCGAGGGTTTCACAAGGCATTTTAATGCCTGGGTAATTATGGTCATTTTGCAAGCAAGGTGGTAGGTTTTTCACAAAGTTGTATGAGGGTTTGGAACACAGACCTTTAGAATAGGGGTACTCACTTGCCAGGTAGCGTTCCACCTCTGAGTCGGAATCTCCACTCAAAATGATAGGGTCAGGGTTGACAGGAGGTCTCGTTTTGTTTCTTGTCATGTGAGAGATTAATCGGGCATTCTTTTTTCCTTTGGAATTCGCAGTAGGTTTGGATTTAGGCCTTCTAGCCACGGGTTTAGCAGTTTCCACCTCTTTGGTCACAGAGTTGGGTAGGTCGATAGGTGAGTCGGGTAAGGGTTTAGGTAACAGAACATTGTAGGGTACCGGAGGTGCAGACTTTCCCTCGCTTACCACAGGTTTTTCAACCTGTGGTGAGTTTGAATCTTCAAAATTATTGCGAATAAGAAATTCACTCCAATAGTCTCAGTGTAACCCCAACTGACAAACAACAATCATTTTAATCAACCCAAAGTGAAAAAGGCTGTTATCGGCCTGGTTCCGTTTGTACCTCTTAAACATTTTAAATAGGCTCCTATGCAGGTAATAAGGCATATTAAGCTCATAGCCCATGAAAACCATGAGTAGATGAAGATGGTATAAGAAAATGAAACCATACCGACCCTCGCAGGTGATAAATTGTTTGACTATCATCATCAAATCATGCCAACGTTGCTTGAGCATGTTCGCGGGCAAACCCTTGTCACATGAGCTAACCTTACACGACTGGAAGAGCAGTGTCCACAGGACCTCTTCCACTTTGCAATTTTTTGACCATCTTTGTTCAGTGGTAGGCAGGCCGGTAGCTAGACTGAGAAATTGCTTGTTAATTTCCAATTGGATATCCCCAACCTTGGCTCGGCAGCCATCAAAGGTTAATGCGAATTGTCGAGCCACGCAAGGGTTAAAACCATCAAACTTTTGTATGAACGAGAGCCATCCAAATTGCTCAAGGTCACTGTAAGCACTGTCGAACATCAACAGAGCCTGACTACCATTGGGTTCATCCCTTACGAATGGAGCCATGGTGCGGGAACATGGTCAGGGTTTGGATTGAAAACAATAACACACAGGGGCAAAATCGTTTGGGCTAACAACTACGAATGATGAAAGGGGAAGCAAATTAATGTGTGTGTGCAAGGGTGGTGGGATTATCACCACCATGCATAGCAGTAAAGACAAAGTACAATGCCTGCTCAATCAATTAGAACATCATTCAAACCATAATATTCGACCAACCCAAAAATCAAACGGTGGATGATATACCAATGCGCCAATGTATTGTTTGAAACCATGAATTTTCAATCAAACCCAAAGTCAAATATGCGCCATTGCATAATCATTCAAACCATTGTCATTCAATGTTAAATAAAAACCCAAATGTTTAACCGATGCGCCATTGTATAGTCAAACATTTTGATCAAAGGTTTTAAAACATGGTGACAATCGATTTCATAAAATTGACAAGGAAAGAGCTATATATATTTTAACATAAGGATCACATTATATACATAAAAACAAAAATAATCCATGACCCATATGTAAATCAATGACTAGGCAAGTCTCCATATGCTCAATGCTTTACCAATTAAATAAAAATCACGTTGCGCAATCAAAGTAAGAACGTCCAAAAAGGCATAGTTTGAAAAATCTTTTCAGCCACATGATAAACCAAAGGTAGAGTGGCATTCGAAATATCAATGAGAAGATCATGACAATTCAAATAATGATAGAGGAGTTTTCATGCTTTCAGTCGTGAAAACTAAATCGAGACCGATTTGCAAATGTCGCAAAGAATGAAAATATCGTTTATTTACAAAATGCGACGATAATTTGAAGTTTAGAAGACAAAGGTGTAGGCAGCTTATAGGGCAATTCAAAAAATTGAATTGGTTGCCAACAATCCCGAAATAGCGGAGTATGTTAGAGTGGTGATGTTTCAGTGTTTTGGCACTCGGGATACCCAAGAGTAAGTTCCCTTGTACTCGCCAATCCTGAAATCTTGATTAGCGAAATCCCGAAATGGACTAGCGTGGAAAATTTATGATGTTTCAGAGTTTCAACTCCCAGGAAACCCAGGTGCGATACCTCCTGTCCTCACATATCATGAAATCCTGATAGGCGAACTCTCGAAATGGATTAGCACATATAGTTTTGGTGTTTTGGCATTTCGGTACCCATGATTTTTAAAGGTCAGTTTTCCTCGTATTCGCGAGGAGAGAAACTCCAATGGATGAAACCCTGAAATGAATTTGATGGATATATGGTTTTCGGTGCTTCGACACCCATGAAATCAAAGGGTAGGAACCCCTCATCCTCTTACATTGCGAAATCCTAGTTTTCGAAGTCCCGAAATGCGAAAGGCGCCTCTTGGCCTAGCCCGGGGTCATAGCCGATGGACACATGAGAGTAAATCCTACGTTTGGTGTGGGATTTGTACACAATGAATCTTCAATGAAAGAACTAGTGACTTGGTGTGGTGAAGGTCCCGATCAGATGACCTAGCCTATGCTATAACCTCATAGGAATTCGGGATTCTGTTCCTTAGTAAAAAGGGGGAAAAAGCCGAAAAATATTAGTTCCATATGGTGGGTGTGTTACAAATTGGTATCAGAGAATGGTTACAACACTTGGCTTGCTTGGGCTCATGAACGAGTTGCATAGGAGCTCTGTTCGAAACACTCCTAAAAAGAGTAACCCCCCTGTCTTAACCTTCATAATCAAAAGTCGAAGTTAAGAATGAAAACTCCTATGGTGTGTGTGCATGTGAAAAACATGAATTATGTACAGGTTATATATGAATATAAATATTGACTAACAACAAGTGTTTTTCTTTTGCACACAAAGCGAAAGATCAACCGTGGAAAATTGTAGATGTAGAGAATGGTGACTCACAATGAAGTGGGGGAGGGCTCCCACAATAGAGACGAAGAATCTGATGAAAGGAGGGCGGTAGGGACCCCTCCAGATCTGGCTAAGACTGTGAGGAGCCTCATGGTCGAATTACAAAGATGCAAGGCTGACAATGAGAGGATTATGAAAGAATAAGAGAAACAAACGAAAATTAATGCAGTTTTACTGTAGAGCTTATCCGACTTATAAATACAAATGCTGCATGAACCTAAGACACATAAATGTGGTCATGTCAATGGCCACACTAAAAGAAGCACCTCAAGAAAGGTCCACCCCAGAGATAAGGGACAAGTATTGCACAATTCTTCTGGAAAGGAAGCTGGCGACCCCGAGGGATCTTCTAGTAGCAGAACTAGTTCTCATTCCCAAAGAAAATGAAAGAAGGAGAAACTTTCCAAGAGTCATAATCTCGAAGAGTTCAAGAAGGCCAAACCACCTTCCTTCGATGGTGAAATAAAGAAAGGAGAAGAAGTAGAGGCCTGGCTGCTCAGACTAAAGAAGTATTTTAGAGTCCATGACTTCTTAGAAAACTTGAAGGCCCAAGTAGCCACCTTCAACTTGAATGGAAAGGCTTCCATTTGGTGGGAATACCTTAAGAATGTAAAAGGGATTCACAAAGAAGACCTGTCATGGGAACGGCTTGAGAAATACTTCGGGAAGAAGTATCTATCGGAAAAATATTTTGACGAAAAGACTAAAGAATTCTATCAACTTAAGTTGGGGAAACTCACCATAGAGGAATATGTCAGAAGATTCCTTGAGTTACTAAGGTATGTACCCTACATAAAAGAAGAAAAGGCAAAGGTGCAACAATTCATCAGTGGACTACTTAAGGACTATCAGAACAGGATTGAATTTGACGAACCAAATACCTTAGAAGATACTATCCGAAAGGAAAGATATTGTTATGAACAGCTTGGGTATCGGACAGGACCTCACGAAGGCTGGAAGCAGAGGAATAGTTCAGGATTCTAGAAAAGAGGGTTTAAATCCCTAAGATTTAAGGACTATAAAAAGAACTCAAGGATGAAATTCCCAGCTTGAAGTGTACACTAGCATAACTTTCCCTCCTTGAGCGGAAATAAACTTTCTGGATCTGCCCCAATAAAGACTGATAACCCAAAGAGAGAACCTTTGAAATGTTGGGGCTGTGGAGAAGAACATCTACTGAGGGACTGCCCACACCGACAACAGAACAACCAAAGAATTTACAATGTTCAAGAAGCTACCACCGTCAATAACATGGCCAAGAGTGTACCGCAAATTTATGTAGCCTTGGATAATAACCAAGCTAACCACCATGCTTCGGTGGTGGAAATCGAAGGTATGATCACCAACCATCTAGGGTCTATTCTAATTGACCCTGGTTCAAATTTGAGTTATATAGCCCCTAAGGTTGTTGATAAATGTAAACTATAGCCACATAAAAATGTCAAGCCATGGTTGGTACAGTTAGCCACTGGCAACAAAAGAAGGGTAGCAGAGGTCATACTAGCCTGCCATTTAATGTTGGGTGAATTTCCCATCCAAGCAACTCTTAACATATTACCCCTAAGATCGTATGATCTGTTGATTGGTATGGACTAGCTAGCTTCCCATAAAGGCAAATTGGATTGTTACCATAAAACCTTAGAATGTGTAAGTAAAGAAGTAAAAAGGATAACCCTTAAAGGGATCCGAAAACCTGTCTCGGTGAGACAAATATCATCTCTACAAATGAGAAGGTATTGTCAAAAAGGATGTCCCCTATATGAAATACAGGTATTGAAAACAATTGAAGGCGACACACCAAGCCTCGAAGACCACCCTACCCTGAGAAAATATAGATATGTATTTCTGGAGGAGGTACCGAGTTTACCTCGGAGAAGGGACATTGATTTCTCGATAGAAATTGCACCGAGAGCGGTGCCGGTGTCTAGGACACCCTACCGGATGAGCACGCCTGAACTAGCTGAACTCAAATTTCAATTGAGAGAAATGATGGATAAGGGCTATATTCAGCCCAGCATGTCTCCATGGGGAGCACTAGTCCTATTTTTGAAGAAGAAAGACGGTACCCTTAGACTGTGGATAGATTATAGACTACTCAATAAGGTAACCATAAAGAACAAGTACCCCTTGCCCCAGATCAATGACCTGTTCGATCAATTGGGGGGTGTGTCTATTTTCTCAAAGATTAACTTGAGGTTGGGATACCATCAAGTCCAAATCAAGGGTGAAGACATCCATAAAAATGCCTTCCGAATGAGGTATGGTCACTATGAGTTTATGGTAGTGCCATTTGGGTTAACCAATACCCCTACCACTTTCATGTGTTTGATGAACATTGTACTCAACAAATTCCTAGACAAATTTGTGCTGGTTTTTATTGATGATATATTAATTTACTCCAAGAATGGAGAAGAGAATGAAGAGCATCTTAGGCTTGTGTTACAAGTGCTAAGAGAACATCATCTCTATTCCAAATTCAGCAAATGTGAATTCTTCAAGAAGAAAATACATTACTTAGGCCATGTCCTATATGAAGAAGGAGTAGCAGTAGACCCTGACAAAATCAGGTCTATCATGGAATGGCCTACCCCAAAGGAAATTTCAGATATCAGAACCTTTATGGGATTAGTAGGATACTATAAAAGATTTATAAAAGGATTCTCCAATATTGGTTGTCCAATCACTGCCCTCCAGAAAAAGGGGATAAAATTCACATGGACACAAAAATGTGAAGAAAGTTTTCAAACCCTGAAACATCTACTGACCTATGCACCCGTGTTGAATATCGTCGATCCCAAAGATGACTTCCTCGTGTGCACTGATGGTTGTAAGGAAGGGCTCGGAGGAGTCCTTATGCAGGGAGGAAGTGTGGTCTGATATGAATCCCGAAAATTGAATGAGCACGAAGTCAACTATGTGACCCATGATCTAGAGCTGGCTGCCATAGTGCACGCCTTGAAAATGTGGAGGCATTATGTCTTGGGAAGAAAATTTATACTTATGATAGACCACTATGGACTGCGATATATGTTTGACCAACCAAAGCTCAATGCAAGATAAGCTAGGTGGATGGCCCTTCTCAGCGAGTTTGATTTTGAAATCAAACATATTAAGGGAAAGGAAAATAGGGTGGCTGATGCCCTTAGTAGAAGCATGAAAACAATTCACCTGGCCATGGTGAGATCCTGCAAGACAGATGTCAAGGAAAGAGGTAGAAATGCACAAGAAACATATCCCTTTGTCCAGACCGTGACCTTGTACCTACAACAAGATCCCACCGGGGTAAAGTATAGAGACTACCAAATGATGGAAGGAGGTCTGCTCACTTACTGAAGCAGATGGTATATCCCAGATTGTGACAACTTGAAGAGGTTCATACTGGATGAACTACATAAAAGACCCTATACTGGTCATCCATGATGCCAGAAGATGATTGCGGCCACCAGGAAACAATTCTATTGGCCTGGATTGAAGAAAGACATAGATGAGTACTTAGCCAAATGCATAGAATTCCAACAGGTTAAAGCAGAACAGCGACACCTTGCAGTATTATTACAACCTCTACCAATCCCGGAATGGAAATGGGAAACCATCTCCATGGATTTCATCATCGAATTACCCACCTCGACCAAACAGAATGACGCCATCATGGTAGTGGTGGATAAATTGAGCAAGTCTTCTCATTTCATCCCCGTCAAGATGACTTGCAAGGCAATAGACATCGCTCAGGTATTCATGAAAGAGATATTAATACTGCATGGTATGCCGAAAGAGATCATGTCTGACAGAGACACGAAATTCATTTCCAACTTTTGGAAATCACTGATGGCTGGTTTGGAGACCATGTTGTTGTTTAGCACTGTCTATCACCCCCAAACTGATGGACAGACAGAAAGAGTGCACCAAATACTAGAATACATGCTAAAAATGCATGTAATGCATCAACCCAAGAAGTGGGAAGATTACCTGCCACTGGTGGAATTCGCCTACAACAACAACTACCAATAATCCTTAAAGATGAGACCCTTCGAAGTCCTCTATGGTAGGCCGTGCAACACTCCTGTCAGTTGGAGTAATCCCATGAAAAAAATTTCTTTTGGACCTGACATGTTGAAATAAATGGAACAACAAGTGACTCAGATAAAACAAAACCTGAAGGTCGCTCAGAACTGACAGAAAAGTTACCCCGACCAAAAGAGAACTCCAAGAGAGTTCAAGACGGGAGACCATGTATATCTCAGAGTTAGGCCCAAGAAGAGTTCCCTGAAAATGGGAGCTTGTGCCAAGTTGGCACCTCGGTATTGTGGACCCTTTGAAGTTCTAGATAGAGTGGGACCTGTAGCCTATAGGCTAGCACTTCCTCCCACAGTAAAAGCACATAATGTTTTCCATGTTTCATTATTGAAGAAATATGTACATGATTCTAATCATATAATTGTTTGGTCTATGATCCAGGTGGAACTGGAGGGAGAATTCCTACCAGAACCTCAATACATACTGGACAGAAAGGAAACCCCACTCCGGAATCGAACCATTGCACAGGTCAAGATGCAGTGGAGACATTTTGGCCCAAATGAGGCTACATGGGAAATGGAGGATGCCATGAAATAGGCATATCCAATTTTGTTTACCTCTGTACATACATGTCATATTGACAGATAGAACATCAAGGATGATGTTCCTTTAAGGGGGAGGGAATTGTAACACCTTGTTTCCCCTAGTCTGTAAAAATAACTATACTGGCCAAGAACTATGGCAGCCTCAAAGATGTGAATGTGTGATTTTGAATGGACCTTAGTATAAAAGGTTGATGAATGTAAATAATGTTATGAATATATGTTGCAGGACTACTGGGAGGGGGATGTGATGAATAGAGACCACGATGGATGAGTAAAGGTTGTGGAAGGCACCTCGAATGGTGGCATTAACTTCCATCGAAATCGATACCGTATTTGGTCTTCACTCGCCCAAATATGAAGAGTGGCTCACTGGCCCCAAAATGAATTAATCGCCAGGTTGGTAGGTGAAGAGGCTCCTCATGAGTTAATGAGGGATGGGGGTGAACCACCCATCCGTAGAAAGCCTCAAGCCTGACCACGGTGGGGAAGTTCGTACCACACGCAACCTCACCGAAAAAGAAAAGGCAGGAAAGAGGTGTGGAAGGGGCCAGTTGCGACAGAGATCGCAAGAGGGAAGAAATCGAAAGGGATCTGGAAAATACACAGAGTGATTGATAAGCAAAGAAGAAGGAGAGTAACCTTCATTCTCGACTTCTGATGAACAGAGACTCAGTCTCACAGCATCATGGTCTAGCTCGGGGGTGGCTAGTGGTAAATCCATTGGGAGTCGCTGAGCCTACGGTTGGGTGGAAACGAGCACCCCTCTCAGGAGTTGCATCACCTGGTGTTTTCTAATAAGTGTTTATATCTTTTGTCTTGCATTGAATATCTTGGAATGTATACTCATGGTTTGAACACTTATAAACAGTTTCTGTGTAGAAATGTCTGCATGGTGTTTTGATCAGAAATGGTGGTTGCATGCTTATGTTGGAATGACCACATTCGGTTTATATATATATATATATATATATAGATATATGTACTTGAATGAATTCAGTTTTCAAGACTGTTCTTGAGAGATTTGTTTCCCTTATTTGTCTCTCATGCTGCCCTGGATAGATTTCCCCATAAGGACACCCTTTCGAGATTGTTTCCTTACATTCCAGAGCTGGGGTAAGTTCACTGAAAGGGCTACTACCTTAGTAAAATCTTGAATTTTCTTATTACCTATCACGGTAGTTAACAACTCAAGGATTTAAGAAGACCTTTCAGTCTGGTCATAAAAACCTAGTGAAAATCTACCCAGGAACCTGATGAAGAACTTTAAGGCCTAAGTTTGAAAACCTTCCACGAGCGAGAGTGAGTCTCTTAGAGCTCGGTATTTCAGTGTTTCGGCATCCATAATAACCAAGGGCGAGACCCCTTGTATTCGCAAGTCCCTAAATCCCGACTTGCGATATCCCGAAAGATAGAGTGTGGAAAATTTATCACATTTCAGTATTTCGGCACCCAGGGTACCTAAGTGTGAGTTTCATTGTACCCGCAAGTCCCGAAATCCCAACTTGCGATATCCCGAAAGATATATTGTTGAAAAGTTATCACATTTCGGTATTTTGGCACCCGGGGTACCTAAGTACGAGTTTCATTGTACCCACAAGTCCCGGAATCTCGATTAGCGAAGCCCCAAAATGGTCTAATGTGGTTTGAGTCTTGATGTTTCGGTGTTTCGCCACCCAGGATACCTAAGGGTAAATTCCCTTGTACTCACCCATCCCGAAACCCCGAATCGCAAAGTCCTGAAATGATAGCGTGTGGATGGGTTAGTACTTTTCAGTGTTTCGGCACCCGGGGTACCTAACTACGAGTTTCATTGTACTTGCAAGTCCCAAAATCCCAACATGCAAAATTCTGAAATGGCAGCATGTAGCTAAATCTTGATATTTCGGTACCCGGATTACCCAAGGGTGAGTTCCCTTGTACTCGCAAGTCCCTAAATCCTGACTCGCGAAATCCCGAAGAGATAGAGTGTGGAGAAGTTAGCATATTTTGGTATTTCAGCGCCCGAGAAACCCAGGTGCGAGACCTCCTGTCATCGCATATCCTGAAATATTGATGGAGGAAACACCAAAATAGCGGAGTATGTTTAGAGTTGTGATGATTCGGTGTTTCGGCACCCGCGATACCCAAGGGTAAGTTCCCTTGTACTCGCCAATCCTGAAATCCCGATTAGAGAAACCTCGAAAGGGACTAGTGTGGAAAGGTTATGATGTTTCGGAGTTTCGGCTCCCAGGAAACCCAGGTCCGAGACCTCCTGTCATCACACATCCTGAAATCCCGATGGAGGGAATCCTGAAATAGCAGAGTATGTTTAGAGTGGTGATGTTTAGGTGTTTCAGCACCCAGAGGACCCAAGAGTAAGTTCCCTTGTACTCGCCTATCCCGAAATCCCGATTAGCGAAACCCCGAAATGGACTAGCATGGAAAATTTATGATGTTTTGGAGTTTCGGCTCCCAGGAAACCCAGGTGCGATACCTCCTATCCTCACATATCGCGAAATATCGATAGGTGAACTCTTGAAATGGATTAGCACATATAGTTTTGGTGTTTTGGCATTTCGGTACCCGGGATTCCTAAAGGTCAGTTTTCCTCATATTTGCCAGGCATGAAACTCCGATGGATGAAACCCCAAAATGACTTTGATGAATATAGGGTTTTTGGTGCTTTGACACCCATGAAACCGAAGGGTAGGAACCCCTCATCCTCTTACATCATGAAATCATGGTTTGCAAAGTCCCGAAATGTGAAAGGCACCTCTTGGCTTAGCCCAAGGTCACAGTCGACGGACACATGAGAGTAAATCCTATGTTTGGTGCGGGAGTTGTACATGACGAATATTCAATGAAAGAACCAATGAGTTGGTGTGGTGAAGGTCCCAATTGGAAGACCTAGCCTACGCTAGAACCTCGTAGGAATTTGGGGATTCTGTTCCTCGGTAAAAAGGGGGAAAAAGATGAAAAATATTAGTTCCATATGGTGGGTGTGTTACAGCATGTGATGATACCTTAAGGAAAAAGCACTTCAGGATGTTGTTTCATTTTGGGGTCATCCATGACTTCATGGAAAATCAGGAAGAAATCTAGTATTTCTCTCAGTACAACAGAAGCAGAGTACATTTTATCATGCTCCGCCAATTGTGAAGCCATATGGATTTGGAAGATGTTGACATGTCCATTTGACCTAGAAATGGATGCTACCATGATATTTTGTGATAACGAGAGTTGCATAAAGATGACAGAGAACCGAGTGTTCCATGATAAGATGAAGCACATTGAGATATGGTACCACTACACCCGTGACTTGGTACATAAGGGAGCTATGAAACTCCAATATGTTGGCATAGATGAGTAGGTTGCAGATGTGTTGACTAAGCCTCAATCTTGTGTGAAGTTTGAGTACTTTTGAGACAAGCTTGGTGTTTTCCGAAAGGACCTCCCTCAAAAGGGGGAGTGATGTTGATGATATTGTGGTATCTTGACCAACAACGTGTAGCTTAGTTAGGATTTTATATCCTAGGGGAGTGATAATCCCTGGGAAGATCCCAAAGGTCCAGTAAGGATGATCTGTCAGAGTATCTGTGCATGTATATGCCAGCTGTAGTCAGTAGTGGTAGATCAGTTAGGATTTTATATCCTAGGGTATATTATGATTCCTGGGTAGATCCCAAAGGTCCAGTAAGGACGATCTATCAGAGTACCACATGGTAGCTTGTTAGCATTTTATATCCTAGGAAATATTATGATTCCTGGGAAGATCTCCAAGGTCCATTAAGGATGGCTTGTTAGAGTACCAAAAATGATGTTGTTGATGCACATGCCTCATTCTGTTGCCACATATAGATGTTGATGTTCCATCTTCGTGTTGTTGATGTTGATGTTCCAACTTTGGGTTGTCCATGTTGATGTTACAACTTCATGTTGATGATGATGATGATGAGAATTTTTTTTGATGGACTATAGATATGACCGATAGTGTTCCTGATGCTTATGATGATGTATTGAGAACAATCAGTTATTATTAATGTTTTCAGTAGAATAATCTTCTTGTTAAGGGGGAGTGTTGAAATATTGTAACATCTAAGAATATTCTACCTCAGAGAGAGTTGAATAATATTATTATATTATATTTAATGAGGCTCTATTGTGCCTTAGCAAAAGACGGCTCTATTGTGCCTTGATAGTTAAATACAATTTAAGAGGCAAAAGGAAAGGTCGGCCCATAACTAATTATAGGCTAGCTTGAATACTATTTATATGGGAGGCCAGTGCCTCATTTGTATATACTCACCAATCAACTATGTAGTGTGCAAGTATTGGAGGAGAAATCNGGTATTCTTGGTTAAGTGGTACGCTACTCTTCCTAGTGAAGGAGTAGACGAGGATATTTTGTTCGATCTTTGTTCTATCTATATTGAGGAAGTTTTGTTGGGTTTTCTCCCCCATAAGGGATCCCTAGGATAATATTTGTGTCTCTATTGTTTATGTGATTGTATCTCTTTCAGTGATCTTATTTATGCAACTAATGTGCTAAATGAATACAAAAATAAAGAAGAACTGTAATTGCTAGTTGTATAAGTAAAACTTCAATAGTAGGTACTAGAAGACTCAAAGTTACAGATGTATTGGGAAAATGGGAAAATTTAAATAACAAATATGGCTTTGGGGGCAATAATGGAAATTGTTTTTGAGAAAAAAATCAACTTGAAGAAGTTTCCTTTCCACACATCTTCAGCGAATACAATAAAAAAGAAAATCAACATTCAAAAGAAGCTCTTACTCTACAATAAGGACCTAATATTAAGCAAAAATTCAAGGATAACATCCCTTCGGTAGTAATCCAAACATCACTTTATTATTGAATACTTATTAATATTAAAAAGTTTACTCTCTCTTTTGGAGTCACCATCAATGTTATCTAATTCAGTATTTAGTATGTAATGTGGATAGCAAGAATCCAATTTGGACATTTTTTGGAAGATGATTGTACATGTATTAGGACTAGGTTGTTGAGATTCTAGTAACATAAAATTGAGTCAAAATAATAGTAAATGTGTATTTTGATTTCCCCTTCGAAATATCAAATACAATTTTTTTTCTTGGAAAAAATAAGATAATAATTATAGGTTAAAGAGTATTATAACATGGCAACGATTTTTCAATAATATTATATTAAAATGAGACAAAAATCATTTTTTTAATGTAAACAAAATATTATGATTTTTAAATATTTATTTATGTAACATCTCGCTCTTGTGAGCACATGTTATTGAATTATTCTTTGAGGAAACTTGCGTGCAAGTGATCTAGTTATAGTACATGGTTACTTGTTTTGCTTCTGGATTCTTATGATGATGTTGTGGGATTATGATTTTATGTTATTTGATATATATGCATATTGACAGATGTTATTGACGAGTTTCCCTGAGTGTGCAAGAAACTTGATGGATTGTGGATGCTGAGGGCATCAATCAACCTCCTTGGAATCTGGATTGAGTGAGGGAGTGGATTGTACTAGTTTGAGTATTTCATTTATGCATATGTGACATATGATCGATTATACTATGATTTTGTATATGGATCATTAACAATGTTTCGTTCATGGATGTTGGATGACAAATGCTTGCTAATATGACTTACATAAGGAGTAAATGGGCCATCCACATAGACCAGATATTGAGGGAGAAGTGTGGTAGAGTCTCTGTCACAGCCTACTAGCACTCACATCGTGGCTTCAATTGTAGGTTAACAATTACCTAGTTCGAGAGGTCCATGATTCCATGTGGAAAAAATGAGATAGTCTCTCACAAATATTTATAAGGCGTGTGCAATAAGACAGGTTCCTTATTCCTTAGAATCCCTTAGTCTCTCACAAGGTCACTCGAATGGAGTGATGACTCCAAGGGTTGGACAGCTACTATTACCACTCAAAAGCGAGTGGCACCCTTGGAGCACAGAGTGCGTCTTGAAGGGCACATCACGAAAAAAACACTTGAGTCAATGAATCTAGGTGGCCTAGAAATCCTTGGTCGAATAATTAAACCTTGTAAAATATTTAAGCATTTCCATATTTAATAAATTAATTAAGGATATAAATGATTACTTATAAATCCCTAAATGAAATTCTAAGCCTATTCAAAAAATTAAACCTAAGTCTAAGCTACTAAGAAGACTAAAACTAAATTATAAATTAAATAATGAGGGGATGAAGTAAATCAAATTAAGAAATTAAGAAAAATAAAATAAACCTAAAGGTTGATTTAATACACATATGTGTAAAAAATTACCAAATTGGAAATTAAGGTAAGAATGTAATAAAGCTTAAAGAATGTGTACACATAGAAAGGTATCTATAGTATAGTTAACACTATTCTAACTAGGAGAAGAATCCTATTTTAACTCAACTTAGATTTTGTAAGGGGCCAATCATTAATTGGAAATAAGGGGAATAAATAGACAAGTCAAAGTGATTTAAGGAGCGTTTTTAGGAAGGGTGAGGACAACTGAATCTTATTAAAATAAATTGTGAAATTACTTTTGCAACTTGGGGGAGACGATGACAAGTGTAAGGAGGAAATAATTCTAAATTATGTATTTTAAAAGAGAATTAATTGTGCAAGTGGGGACATGTCAAGGGGAAATTCTCTAAAAAAAAATGGCCTAGACGAGTAATGGATCATATTGGTTATGGGTAAAATTATGCTCGAGAATATTTGAGTGGTTTTACTTGTGAAAGTGAGGGATACCTAGCTTGGGAAAGAGTGGTGGTTGTACCCTATGAAGCAAGCTGGGAACTAGAGGATTTATGGGTTTCTGTGCATGGCCCCTTTGCGGCTCGGGGGATAAGAGAGAAGAAAAGTACCCCTAGCCTTGGTTGGGAACTAAGTCTCCTTCAGTTATGGTATTCCTATTCTGATATTTGAAATGTATTAAGTTTTAATTAGAAAAATTAGTTAGATTTATTTGTATAGTGTCAAAGTTCTGATATGTATATTATATGAGATCTTGTTGGATTTTGTGTGTTCAAGTTGGAAGCCTTGAAATTAATTCCTCAACAATTTTCTCAACATGTATCTAGACATTGCGTTAGAGCTCTTTCTTTGCCAATCCCCTTTTTTCTTTACCTATTCGCTACCCTCGAAATGCTTATTGGGATGGTTAGAAACATTAAATCTCCACCAGTAGATACTTAAACCTCGTTACACATGAATCTTGTTTGTTGTCTCTGTAATACAGTTTAGAAAATTTAATTACTTGGCAATATCCTCACGAAATTTCGGTGTAACTCATAAATTGAAACTTTAACATAGCCGCCTCCCAATTTTCAAACTAAATTGATGGAACATCCTTATTTCCATTCTTACCTCTTACCAATCCTTGAACCTACCCTTGGTTTCCACATTGTGAGTGGGGAGAGGCAAAGAAACAATGTAATGCACAGAAAAACGATTCTATTGCACACTTGCTGAATGGTTACAATGCTTTGATTTTATAAAGAGAGAGGAAACTTCTGGAGCATCACGAAACAATCTGGAGTGTCGGTGGAATGTTCTGGAGTGTTTACAAGAGGCGGTGGAAGAACAATAGTGGTGGTTGAGCGGAAGGTTCTGATTTAATGATGGTAGGTAGAAATTAACGTATTCCAACACTCCCCCCTAATTTCTACTACTAATTACATTAATATTTACAATGCCCAATGCTTCTCTTAAATAATCAAATTGGTCTTGTGCTAAAGCCTTTGTAAATATGTCTGCAAGTTGCTCCTTTGATCTGCAATGTTGTAGGATAAGTTCTCCATTGTTGACAAGTTCTCAAATGAAGTGATATCTTGTGTCGATATGCTTTGTCCTCTTGTGAAAAACATGATTCTTTGATAGTGAAATGGTGGACTTGTTGTCACAGTATATTGTAGTCGGTTCTTCTTGATTGTGCATTAGATCCTTCAAAATTCTTCACATCCAGACTGCTTGACATGCTGTTGATGTACCTGCTACATATTATGCTTCTACTGATGAGATTATCACTATTGGTTGCTTCTTTGATGCCCATGCCACAACTTCTATTCCAAGATGAAATGCATATCCAGATGTGCTCTTTCTATCATCAATGCTTCTTGCAAAATCACTATTTGTGTATCCAACCAACTGTAGATTATTTGAAGTGGAATACAGTATACCATGATTTATAGTCCCTGCAATGTATCTTAATAACCTTTTTTCTGCTTGCCAATGTGAGTTCTTTGGTGTGTACATAAATCTAGAAATCAAACTGACTCTATACATTATATCTAGATTAGTTGTGGTGAGATACATCAAACTTCCAACCAATTTTCTGAATATAGTTGAATTAAAATCCATCTCATTTTGATCTCTACTTAGTTTGGTGCTAACTGCCACAAGTGTAGAAACTGGACTACAGTTTATCATTCTAAACCTTTTTAAAACATCTCTTGCATATTTACTTTGAC
>JASDQU010100824.1:296642-308918 GCA_032191745.1 Picea mariana | reverse complement strand
ATAAATGCACTTCTTCATCCCTTGATTTCTTAAATTGTTGGAAAAGTATCACAAACCGTTTGAGTATTAGAGGCATATAAGATGTTATTTATTATACTACAATCAAATCGGTCTTATAAACACTATATACAATAATGATAATTTCAAACCAATTGTGGCTTAGTTAAAATGTAACAATGAACATGAAAATATAGTAAATGAATTTATAATGAACATCTATGCATTGCATAATTTCATATATTGAAAATTTTATAGTTTATGACATCATTGCATCTTCATTCAACTACTACAAGACAAGGTTGTAGTTTCATCACCTAGTGCGCTTTTCTTAGAGACTGCACTTTGTCTTCATGGGCCTTAACATCGGACCTCAGAAATAACACATTTTATGATGTCATTTAGTCATTTTTCATATACTTTACCCTTTCTTCATCATTCCCTTCATCACTCTTATTTCCACATTTGTTGATTTCTACCATATATTAGCTTTACATTGCATACTTACACTAAAATAGTTGATTTCCCATGCATTGATGATTACTTAAAGTAGATATTTTGGTTTCCTAACTTTTGATATTCAATAGCTATGTTGGAAATTCTGTAGCTAATTGGGAGTTATGGTAGTCAACATTTCCACATGCTTTCTGAACATAAAAAGAGGAATTTAGAAAATATAAAATATGTGTTTTATGTAGAATAGGGTAATAGGGTAATTTAGGATCTAGGATTTGTTATTTGTAGATCCACTTGTTTAGGATTTGATCTCATCTTGTTGTAACTCATTTTCCTTTTGTGAAGGAGAATTTATATGTATAAATATGAGAAGATATCATTTATCTTGAGGAGTTATAAAGTTAGATATTTATAGAATTGAAGGGGAGCATATAGTTACATATTGAAGAGAAGGATCATTGTAATCATTTTCATGCTAGAATAAATATCTTGGTGTTGCACATCAAGAGTTGTTTACTATAATATTTCTTGGGATTATATTCCAAGAGAGGCAGGGATCCCTCTCTTCTGGTATATGTTTCCTAAATAGCTTCCATTTTTTGTGATGTTATTTCATTAGTTGTTCATTTCATTTATTGTTCATTCATTTATACTCTTTAATTTATGCAAGTGTGGTTTCCCTATACAGTTAGGAAATGAAGGTTGAGTTTCTTTTGTGATCACAAAACCAGTCGATGCTTTGCTTATAAATCAAAGTAATGTGGTAAACAGTTGAAATATAAGTCCATTGATCTCAGTTGAATTTTGTAGTATTTGATTTCTGCAAGTGTGATTAGGAGAGTGTGGTGTGCATTAGATATTGTTAACCCTGAGAATCCAAGAGATAGTTGAATGTCCATAGGACTCAACCTACAACATAAGATTATTTCTTAGACCCCTTTGGATAAGAGAGATCGTGCATAATTTCACTAGAAACTACATATTCCTACATAAATTCATTGTTTGCAAAGAAAGGGAAAATCTTGATGATTATGAAGCTTTCATACAAAAATTAGAGAGAATGAAACTGCAAAAAGAGATTATCAGTTGTAAAGCAGAAATTGTCAAGTTTGTTATTCAAAAATTACAGGAAAGGCATATAGAAAACCCTCCTAGATTTGAATCTTTTGCTTCTAGAGATGAAAATAAGTGTGGTGTACTCAATGTCAAGGCTAAATGGATGCAAAATATTTCATCCAATGATGAAGGATGGAGTTTTAACAGAAGTTGCAAAGAGATAGAATGCAAAAATTATAGTAAGCAACCCACATCAAAGCAATGAAGAGATAGAGAGAAGGATTCAAAAGATGGAATATAAACAATTACATGTCTTTTCACAGGTAACTAAGAACAATGAACATGTTTCTGAAATTCAGCACCAACTAAATAGCTATGGCTATAAAGAAAAACATTTATAAGGTAGAATTCAACAACTTGAGCTTTTGGAGCTACACTCCGAGATTCAAGTTTTGAAGGAAAAACATACCAATAAGTCTATTATATAGGAATTGAAGGTTCAATTATCAATTCTTATAGAAGAAATGCAAGATTTGAGATCCTTAAAACATGAATTTGAGATACAAACATCAAACTTACAAACGGACAAACATGACCTGGAACATAATATGGAGATTACATAAGAGGAAATCAAGGTTGATAGAGTACATTTGGATGATATTAGTGGAGACATGACAAGGCTAACAATTAGTTTGGAATACCAAATGTCTATTAAAAGTGTTATTGAAAAGAAAGCCACATAATTAGAAAGCAACAAAGAGGAAATTGAGATTCATTTAATGTATCTTGAGGTTTAAAAATCGTAATTATCGTAACACATATCAGGACTAGAAGCACAATTGAGGTACATAACAAAAGAGAGGCGGTTTTTATGAAACCTATGCCAAAAATGTGAGGTATTTTTCCTAGGGATTTTTTTTGCAAATGAAGGAAACTGTTGAAAATCTGCCACATGGGTTTTGTGGGGGATGATCCCATTTGGATTTGTCTCAAACGATTTCCAAAAATTCTGAAGAATATGGGATATACGCAAGATTCTTTGAACTGATATAAACTAGAATTTTAGTTGCAGACGATTTTTTTTGGTTAGTTTGTTATAGAGATCCGTGAGAAATTGATCTATGACATATTGATTGTATTGTACTAGGAAGGCATTGGAAACACATCTCCCATGGATATATGATTTTAAATAACATCAAGGAGAGATAAAAATTTTGACACACATTGTATCTTTGGCATTTTATCATTTTATTGTAGGAAGAATTCCTATCACGCTTGGGGAGATTGAAGTCCTTAGAGTTTCTCTTCCATACAAAACTATATTTGCAGATGTTCGTTAAGCACTAAAATAATTGGAGCATGATAAAAAATTTCAATATAATTATATAACATCTCCTCGACTACCTTTTTTTCCTAAGAGAAGTTGAATGCAAGTGGTTTCATTCTGTGATAGAAATGTCATTCCTGTAATGAATCCAATCTCTTCTATATACCATGTGATGGATCTTCTTACAGTGGATTTTTTGTTTTCCCGCATTGAAGTCCCAATCATAGATTTAATATAACAATGGAATCTTAAAAACTGAAAATAATGGAACAAGTGACTTCTTAGGCAATATATTTATTGGTCAGTCAAGCCCAAGATCCAAATAAAAATTATCACATCCACTACAAGGTGAAAGTACGAAAATCAAGGGTGTTGTTGAGTTTTATTTGAGATTTCTCGAAATTTTTGTGGCTCAAATATTGAAAAACCATTGGAAACCATGAAACTCAAGTTGAATATATCAACTCCTAAAAGGGATAGGATATTATTATCTGTTGGCACCGACCTTGCTACTATCGATCCTAATGGGATGCTATAACTTTGATAAGTGGCACAACTACAGAGAATTGAACAAAATATCACATTGTCAAGCCATATTGCATATGAGGAAAATAAATTATCAGTTATTATCCTCAAGGAAGAGGGTGATAATGGTATTTAATTTTGGAATATAGGTGGATTTGGCTGATAACTATATTTATCCTAAGTGTGAATTTTGTGATGAAACCCAATGTATAAAAATCATTGATGCTAAGAGTACTTATGAAAGATTCCATGAAATTCTAGTTTGTTCTAGATGTAGTATAATGGTCTATAGTGTCTATACAATAGGAAAGGGTAGTGTGTGATTGAGTGATGCAATGAGTCCTGGTGCTATTTTAGGTTAGGGTGGATCTATTCATGGAGGTTCTTCTTACTTCTTTTTAGTTGCAGATAAAGTCCTTTGCAAAAGATATTTCCTACAAAAGGTTCTTGGTACCCTTATTTTGGACTATGTCAAAGTTATTAGTTCTTTGCACCAAATATCCCATGTATAGTATGCAACTTTTAAAGCTTTACAACACTTGGTAGGATGTAGATCAAGAGGTTCTGGTATGGACCTTGGTAAAAGGGATGGGAGCCTAGAAGTACTTAGAAGATCTAAAACTGGATTGAAGACTTTGTTTCACAGGGATTTTTCACTTGTATAATTTCTATATGAAGGTTTACTATATCCAATTGAGTCAATAGAAGGATCAAAACAAAAACTTTAATTGCTTCCTCCTATTGATATTGGTTTAGAAAAATCATATTGAAGGGTACCACCAATGGATACCAATGTGGAGTTGTTTATTTTTCTTGCAACTACATATGTTGTATCTGGTGTTGCTTTAATTGTTATCATCCCATGTGGCTATAAAAAATTATACACCCCTATTGTTCAACTATGGTGTAGTGACTTTGTCATGGCACAAGAACTACATATCCTTCCAATTTATTAGATCTATGCATTTAAGAGGAAAGTACTTTTGAGTATATCTTATCCTTATATAAAAGGGAGGCCGAGGAATATTTTCATTACTGCTATAGGACGATAACGTATTGGCCTTCATCCTCCTTCGAATGCTGCCACAAAAATGTTGGAAACAAAAATATTCATCAAGGATACTCACCCCTACTTCATGTGCATGAGGACATGAAATATCTCAATCGTGGAGAAGATAGACATTTTAGGCATCCATCCAATATTTATAGCAGCAGAACATAAGCATATTCTTTGATTCACCATATTATTTTACTTTTAAATCATTTTTTTTCAAATTACAATGATTTTGTGTAGCTACAAAACGATTTTACAGCTACATTTTCATTCTCAGGGATGATATTTTCACGACATTTGTAAGCAGATGAAACTAAATTAAAAAATTTAAGAGATGGATTTTGTGCCCCATGCAACAAATTAAGTATAACGTGGACATAATTTCTAGAAATTAGATAATGAGGGGTATAGATGTATGCTTTTGAGGTAGATTTTGATATAATTTCCATATTTCTTGTAGTAGCTTGCTTCAAGGGAACTTTTTGCACATCATTAGTAAATAACTAAATTTGAATTAAGAAATTCCGAGACATGGATTTTTCACCCCATACAACAAATTGAGTCAACTGCAGATGGACTTTGCAAAAAATCGATGAAAAGGGATGCACTAACATGTTTCATAATTGATTCTATAAAAAACATCATATTTTTTGTAAATAGCTACAACCATATTTCTACATGCGATTTGTGGTTTTGAATGGTTGCACACATCCCAAGACTAGATCACAGCTTGGAGATCATTTCAAATCATTACAATATGCCCATCCACATATCAACCATGATTTTCAACAATTTTCAATTTTCAGGTTTTCAAGCATGAATAAAGATCAAATTTCCATCATTTTAGTAGAAACAATTCAATAACATTCATCGTATTCAAATTCATCTTCAGCATCAACATCAATTATCTTCTTCAACATCAATAATATTTAGACCTTCAATTTCATATCTACATCATAAAAAAACTTCTCCAGCAATAGATCCTCATGAAATAAAGTAAAACCTACAAGGAGTCCAAAATGACCAACATCTTCCTTTCCATATCATGCAACTAGATTACAGCCAAAGTATTTTTGTCCCATATTAGCACACATCAGAACAACTAGATATTAACATGTGTCTCTCGTATCATTAGGAGAAAGTAAAGATGGGTAAACAATTTCTATTTCTAGGTAGTCATCTAACTTGGGAATTATTGTACATAAAAATCTTGTTTTTTTTTATATTTTCCATTCCTTCATTTCCTTACACTTTACATTTCATATTTCATTACCAACCCATTATCATCCATCTCCTTGTGGCATCGTTGACTTTGAAAAATCCAAGTGTAAAAAAAATCCTTTCCACTTAGGTATTGTATCATAAATGTCAAATTCTATAGTAAAACATCACTCCAATGTTTGTATCTCATATCTGGAATATATCATTATGAACATCAAAATCTCATTACTACAATTAAAATCCATGTTCTTATATTTTGTTCATATCTTCCTTGCAAAATAAAAAAAAGAATTGTATCATGCAAAAAGATTGAAGACCATATATACCTAGACTCTACCTCTTATACACCTTTGATTGCATGACGACATGCACTGATTTGATTGTGGGGGGGATGTTGGACCTTAGAAATAACACATTTTACAATGCCATTTATTTATTTTTAATTTACTTTACCCTTTCATTATCATTCCCTTCATCACTCATATCTTCACATTTTTCCATTTCTACCCTATATGAGATTCATGTTGCATACTTATGCTCAAATAGTTGATTTCCCATGCTTTCATGATTACTTAGAGTAGATATTCTGGTTTCCTAACTTACATGTGAAATTCAACAGTTGTGTTGGAAATTCTGCAGTTGATTGGTAGTTCTGGTAGTGAAAAATTCCACATCATTTCTGAACAAAAAAAGAGGAATATCAAAAATATAAATATGGGTTTTATGAAGAGTAGGGTAATTTAGTTTAAGTTTGTGTAAAATCCACAAAAAATGAAAAATGAGGGGTGTATGGTTGAGATTTTAAAAATTGGTCATTTTTATAACTAGCATGCAATTATGTAGCTAAGTGGTTTGGCCAAGTTGTGGCCCATATCCACTAATTTTGACACATGGACCTCATGGACTATGATTTTACTATCTTCTCCAAACGATCTTAGATCAATTCCAAGATTTGGTGGGGAATAGATCCACATGTTTAGGATATAAGATTTGTTAGTTACAGATCCACTTGTTTAGGATCTGATCTCATCTTGCTGTAACTCCTTTTCCTTTTCTGAAGGAGAAGCTATATGTATAAATATGAGAGGATTTCATTCAAATTGAGGAGTTAAGGAGTTAGAGATTTATATATTTAGATAATCAAAGGAGAGCATAGAGTTGCATATTGAAGAGAAGGATCATTGTAATCATTTTGATGTTGGAATAAAGAGCCTGTTGTTGCACATCAAGGGTTATCTAATGTAGTCTTTCTTGGAAGTACATGCCAAGAGAGGTAGGGCCCCCTCTCTTTTGGTATACACTTCCTAAATAGGTTTTTTTTGTTGTGTGATGTTATTTATTTAGTTTTTCATTTCAATTATTGTTCATTCCTTTATATCGTTTCATTTCTATGAGCGTGGCTTCACTAAAAAGTTAGGCATTGAAGGTTGAGTTTCTTTAGTGATCACAAAACTAGTTGATTCTCTTGCTTGTAAACCAAAGTGATGTGGTTAATAGTTGAAATATAAGTCCATTGATCTCATTTGAATTATGTAGTCTCACATTTATGCAAGTGTGATCGACCAAATGTGGTGTTCATCAAAGATATGAATATTGTTAACCATGATAATCAAAGAGATAGATGAGAAGCCGTAGGACTCGACCTATAACATAAGATCATTTGATTTTAATTCATCTTATTTTAATTCATATTTATTATCTTAGATTTAGTTTTCTACTCTTGCATATATTTTATCAACATTTGAAAAGCTTATGAGCTCCCTAGTTGACAATTTAATGTAAAGAAATTTAAGCAATTGAATTTCCCAACACTTACAAAGATTACAACATTTCTTCTACAATTCTAAGTTACAAAGATTACAACATTTCTTCTCCAATTATAAGTTACAAAGATTACAACATGAGTCCTAGCATATATTAAATTTGACTCTCCCAAACATTCTATGACATGATTGTATTGTACCATGATTTGGAATATAAACCAACAGATATATGTGACATGAAAATATGTTTGAGATCTCCAATTCTAACTCAAAATAATTGCATACAAGTAAATTCAAAATTGGCACCAACATATTTGATGTAAGACATGTATGTACTATCTATTTATTCGGGTCATGATCAGAAAATCCAGATCATGTTATGGAGCCCAAAGGACGTATGGGGAGCTATATATTTTATAATATATGACCAATTGAGATGTATTTTTAGGTGCAAGTATGTTTAAAGTAGTACAACAATTCATCAAAAATTGCCTTATTCGAACGAAGCACAAAAGTAAACCAAACAAGATGGAATCCTACATATCCATATAAATGTACTTGATGCAATGGTATTCCTACATATCCTGGAATGTTTCTTAAGAACATCGTAATGGTATTCCATATTCAATTATTCATTCACGATCATCTTCTTTCATTTTCCATTTTCTAACTTTCGATTTTTTCTTTGATTGAACCTATAATAACTTTATTCCTGTTGCACATACCAAATGACTATATTGATATTTTATGACATCCGATTGATAGTCTTGAAAGTCAACATGACTTTTTTTTTATAGGTTTCTTGAAAAAAATAACCTTTCAGTATGATGGATCCTCTTTCACATATAAAATCGTATGTACATATATGTTCATACAGATATGCTCCAAGGAAAACCAGGAACTTGCATAAAGTTAGTTAATTGTCCAACAACATTAACAATAATTCAACTAAACACTTAACACACACACACACACACACACACACACACACACACACACACACACACACACACATGTCTGTGTGTGTTATGTGCATTTTGATTTTCAAACTTTATGATAGTAAGAATAACATAAACTTTTTTGGTTAGTATGTGATAAACCAAAAATTAATTTCAATGGATGATAATATAATCCTTCGTATCACAATTATAAAATTTGTTTTATTATATTTTGTAATAACCCTAGGTTGAACCCTAATTGTACATATAAATGTAAATGTTTTATAAGATGGTGAGCTAGGTTGTTATAGGCCAGAAGGCCTATGTGATTATTAGGTCAGAGAGATTGGATGCTAAAGGCCAATGAGTTTATTTTTGTAATATGTAAATACTCATATTATTAGTAAAAACACACCATTGCATGCAGAGTGATCCACAAATGAGTATGGGGGGATAAACTCCATTTAGAAAGGGACAGGGGGGGCTAAGAGTCTAGGAAGGGGCTACGATAGGGGGATTAATCCCAATGGAATATTACAATATATTACAATGGAATATTATGATAAAGTAATGGATATTATATATAGATATATATATCTCCTAAGTCTTGAAAGTAGGGACAAGGGAGTCCCTTGGAGTTCCAAGTGTCTTAAAGGACACATGAATATATAAATTTGTCGATATAGTGTGAAGGGATAGTATGCATTATTGTGGGAATTGATTGTTCCAGCAAGGAGGAATTTTTGAGTTGTATCAGATGGTATGAGACTGTGAAGAAGAACCTATACTTGTACTGTTAGTGTGGGGAGATAGATTGAACAAGCAGAGGTCAGGACGTATTAAGAAAGAAGGGGTTTCTCAGAACCATGAGTAGTTCTATAGGAAAGAGAGTAGTCAAATTTATTCCCTCGTGCACTAGGCAATAACTACAGGGATCTAAGTATTCCTATCCGGCCTATTGTTGAAGCCCTGGAAGGGAAGTGGGCTGACAAAGGGGCTGTTGAGAAGGGAAGGGGCACACTTCTTGGGGTGGGACAGGCATGTGGGGAATAAGATATTGTAGGCGAGTTGTAGTAGTTGGGACCTTGGACGAAACAATTATGTTTCTTATCATACCTTAGACTGGCTTAGTTTTCCCTTTGCCTTGGTAGAGTTTAGCCCCAACTCGGGGGTGACCCGCTGCTAATAGTTATGAGCAACGCGGTCTAAGGATGGGAGGAACTTGCAAGTTATGCATGTGTTTGTTGTTTATTTTCTTGAGATAAGTGTCTTTTATGCACTTATTTAATTTACTGTGTGTGTCCAATAATGGATTTTTTGTCATGGAATCTCTATTGTTAAATTATATATGAATTGTTATTGTTGCATACATGTTGTTACTATTTTCTGTTGAACTCTATTCATATGGAAAAATTAATATTTAATTTAACAGATTTTGTAATTTTGTAGGGCGTGTTCCATCTTAGGGATGGGAACATTACCAGAGCATGTTGTTGAGTCCCTGTTAATGGGTACATTACAATTTGGGTACCAGAGTTGTTAAGGAGAGAAGAAATTTTAACTAGCATGTTCCCATCCAAGTCTAAGGTTGGGGACGTTACAAATTGGTATTAGAATTTTTTTTTTTTTCTAGTTTTATTAGTAATGGGTATGTCACAAGTTGGTAACAGATCCCATGTTGCAACACTAATCCTGCATGGGCCATTTAACAAAGCACTGAAGTGAAATTTCAGAGGTTGTAAGCAAAATGTTTGACAACATATCAGGAAGCTTTCATCTACAATTTGTTTAAACAAATGTTTATGGTGTTTCCATGGTAAAATAAGGAGCAGTCGGGTGAAATTGGGCCAAAGCCCCAATTTTTTGTTGTTAAATTTCTAAGGAATTTGGGAAAATATGGTCCAAGGATGAGTTTTTCCGAACCTTAATCTATGTTTGGAAAAATTTAGACCTGCAAATGGTCGAAATTGAATTCAGTATAAGGCTATGGGTGGCTGAATGAAATTGAAAAAAAAAATTAATGGATGTCGAGCGAACATGGTAAAATGGAATAAAATTAGGCAATAAACCCCAATTTACTGTAGCTAAATAATGGCAAATTCGAAGCGAAAGAGTCAAATTTAAAAGAAGAATACACACATTTATGTACCAGAATTGAATTGGTTGTATTAATATTAGTCACAGAGCTCTACTGACAAGAAAATAAGGAATCTCATATTTGGGTGAACTTAAGAATTTTTGGAGTTTTTGGAAAATATGCGAAATTGGAATTTTTTTTGTATTTTTCAATACACTGCCATCAACATGATGTGGGAAGGGATACATGTCATTTAACGTGGTGGAAGGTGATGTGTACTTCCATGTTGGAAGGTACATGGAGGCTAGTAGATGAAAACAATCTAAGTATTAGATTAAGTTTTCGTGAGTCTGTGAGTCTGCAAGTCTGCAAGCCTGAAAGTCTGAAGAAGTGGAAAAATGGCCAAGTGTTGAGACTTTTCAGATGATCTTATGTAAGAAAGGATACAAGTTCGTGAGTCCAAAAGTTTGAAGAAGTGGAAAATTTATAAGTGTTGGGACTTATTATAAGTTTGTGAGTTTGTTAGGAAGAAAAAATGGCTAAGTGTTAGGACTTATTGTGAGTCCGTGAAGACGGAAAAATGGCTAAGTGTTGGGACCTATTGTGAGTCCATGAGTCCATGAGTCTAAAATTTCGAAGAAGTGGAAGATGGATAAGTGTTGGGACTTACTATAATTTCATGAGTCCATGAAGATGGGAAAATGGCTAAGTTTGTGAGTCCATGAACAAGGGAAAATGGCTAAGTGTTGGGACTTATTGTGAGTCTGAGTCTGAAAGTTCGAAGAAGTGGAAAATGGATAAGTGTTCGGACTTCTTATAATTTTGTGAGTCCATGAAGATGGAAAAATGGCTAAGTTTTGGGACTTATTGTGAGTCCACAAGTCTGGGAATCTGTAATTCTGAAAGTCAGACAAAGTGAAAAAAAATGGCTAAGTGTTGGGACTTATTGTGAGTTCATAAGTTTGCGAGTCTAAAAATCCGAAAAAGTGGAAAATGGCTAAGTGTTGGGACTTATTATAAGTCTGTGAGTTCATGCAGATGGAAAAATGAGTAACTTTTGCGACTTATTATAAGTTCGTGAGTCCGTGAAGATGAAAAAATGGCTAAGTTTCGGGACTTATTATAAGTCCGTGAGTCTGTGAAGGTGGAAAAATGACTAAGTGTTGGGAATTATTATAAATCTCTGAGTCTGTGAATATGGAAAAATGGTGAAGTGTTGGGACTTATTGTGATTCTGTGAATCCGTGAGTCTGAGAGTTTGAAAGTCTGAAGAAGTGAAAAAAAATGGCTAAGTGTTGAGACTTTTCAGACAGACTTATGTAAGAATGGTTACAATTTCGTCAATATGTGAGTCCGCTAGTACGGAAGTCCAAAGAAGTGGAAAATGGATAAGTGTTGGGACTTATTATAAGTTCGTGAGTATGTGAAGACAAAAAAATGGATAAGTGTTGAGACTCTTTGGATGGACTTATGCAATATAAGTTAGAAGTCTATGATTATGTGAGTCTGTTGGTCTACGTGTCTGAAGAAGAGAAAAGTGGTTAAGTATGGTAACTCTTTGGGCGGACTTATAAAATTGAGAGTTATGATTCCATGAGTCTGTGATTCCCTAAGTCTAAAAACCGAAAAATGGTTAAGTATGGGAACTCTCTGGGAAGACTTATGAAACGAAGAGCTATGATTCTGTGATTTTGTGAGTCTGCATGTCTGAAAAGAGAAAAATGGTAAAGTATGGGGACTCTTCGGACGAACTTATGAAATAGAGAATTATGCTTCCAAGATTCCATGAGTCTTTGATTCCATGAGTGTGCAAAGATAAAAATTATCTAAGTATCAAGACTTTTCCAGTGGATTCATGAAAC
>JASDQU010100824.1:281992-296519 GCA_032191745.1 Picea mariana | reverse complement strand
AACTACAGAGAATTGAACAAAATATCACATTGTCAAGCCATATTGCATATGAGGAAAATAAATTATCAGTTATTATCCTCAAGGAAGAGGGTGATAATGGTATTGAATTTTGGAATATAGATGGTTTTGGGTGATAACTATATTTATCCTAAGTGTGAATTTTGTGATGAAACCCAATGTATAAAAATCATTGATGGTAAGAGTACTTATGAAAGATTCCACGAAATTCTAGTTTGTTCTAGATGTAGTATAATGGTCTATAGTGTCTATACAATAGGAAAGGGTAGTGTGTGATTGAGTGATGCAATGAGTCCTGGTGCTATTTTAGGTTAAGGTGTATCTATTCATGGAGGTTCTTCTTACTTCTTTTTAGTTGCAAATAAAGTCCTTTGCAAAAGATATTTCCTACAAAAGGTTCTTGGTACCCTTATTTTGGACTATATCAAAGTTATTAATTCTTTGCACCAAATATCCCATGTATAGTATGCAACTTTAAAAGCTTTACAACACTTGGTAGGATGTACCTCAAGAGGTTCTGGTATGGACCTTGGTAAAAGGGACAGGAGCCTAAAAGTACTTGGAAGATCTAAAACTGGATTGAAGACTTTGTTTCACAAGGATTTTTCACTTGTATAGTTTCCATATGAAGGTTTACTATATCCAATTGAGTCAATAGAAGGATCAAAACAAAAAATTTACTTGCTTCCTCCTATTGATATTGGTTTAGAAAAATCATATTGAAGGGTACCACCAATGGATACCAATGTGGAGTTGTCTATTTTTCTTGCAACTACATATGTTGTATTTGGTGTTGCTTTAATTGTTATCATCCCGTGTGGCTATAAAAAATTATATGCCCCTATTGTTCAACTATGGTGTAGTGACTTTGTCATGGCACAAGAATTACATATCCTTCCAATTTATTAGATCTATGCATTTAAGAGGAAAGTAATTTTGAGTATATCTTATCCTTATATAAAAGGGAGGCCGAGGAATATTTTCATTACTGCTATAGGATGATAACATATTGGCCTTCATCCTCCTTCAAATGCTGCCACAAAAATGTTGGAAACCAAAATATTCATCAAGGATACTCACCCCTACTTCATGTGCATGAGGACATGAAATATCTCAATCGTGGAGAAGATAGGCATTTCAGGCATCCATCAAATATTTATAGCAGTGGAACATAAGCATATTCTTTGATTCACCATATTATTTTACTTTTAAATCATTTTTTTTCAAATTACAATGATTTTTTGTAGCTACAAAATGGTTTTACAGCTAGATTTTCATTCTCAGGGATGATCTTTGCACGACATTTGTAAGCATATGAAGCTAAATTAAAAAATTTAAGAGATGGATTTTGCACCCCATGAAACAAATTAAGTATAACGTGGACGTAATTTCCAGAAATTGCATAATGAAGGGTATAGATGTATGCTTTTGAGGTAGATTTTGATATAATTTCCATATTTCTTGTAGTAGCTTGCTTCAAGGGAACTTTTTGCACATCATTAGTAAATAACTAAATTTGAATTGAGAAATTCTGAGACATGGGTTTTTCACCCGGGTAAAATCATGAAGGTGGGTTACACTTTTGCTTGTTTTATGACAAAAAAAACTGTATTTTCACAATTTCTTCAACTTCCGGCATACAAAAGTATTTTTTTTATTTAGAAATTTCACTTTACAGTAAAAACAAAACTTGTGAAGAATTTTGTTAGCTTTCCAATGACTATTTTTCAATTTTTTTTTATCACGATTTGATATGTCAATTTTACAATTGTCTAACAGTATGTTCCTTAAACATGAAAGGAATGATAATGAGTAACTTTTTTCTACAACAATATATCTATAATTAAACTTATGTTTTTAAAAAACAAAATATACTGCAACAATCTACAGAGACTCTATTTTATTATGACTATAATTTTGAATCTAACAAATGAATATTATAATTTTGGAATTTTTTGAAGTTGACCAAGCTGAAAACGTTGCGAATTTTAAACACATGTTTTCTACACCTTGTATCTATCTTAATTTTTACTTAAAACTAAAATCTAAATATACCCTTTTGAAAAGAACAGTTTAAGGATTATGAATATATTTTTTTCTAAATTTTCCTCTATATATTTTTAGAGATACTGATATTTCATTTCACTGAATCATAATGTCTGCTGAAAATATTATGGAGTGATTTTTTAAAATATTAAATAAAATTAGATAAAAATAAACAAAATGAAAACAAATTATAGGAATTGAAAGTAGATTCAATTTTGGAAATGTTGGTGTCATTTTAGAAACCAAATTCTGAGTATTTGCAGGAGTCTGCAACCTCCGAAGTTCATGTAAGCTTGGGGGAATTCTCTGGTTTTTGAATACAGTCCCAATTTTTAGTTTTCGGCCGAAATAATATTTCGGCCGAAAGGTTTATTTTTAACGGAATCCGTTAAAAATAAACCTTTTGGCCGAAAAGTCTTTCAGCCGAAATATTCTTACCGAAGGAAAAACAATCATCCAAAACAATCTTGTACACGACTATCGAGGGCACCGTCAGGGCACCGTTCGATTTGATGTGCAAACTTTTGGTTGAACAATGTTTCGACCAAAAAATCCTTTATTTCGGCCGAAAGAAAAAAAAAATCGGTCGAAAAAATTCCGCGAGGAATTTTGGAGACCCGATTCTCACAAAAGTGTTACCCAGCTTCATGATTTTACCCACCCCATACAACAAATTTAGTCAACTGCAGATGGACTTTGCAGAAAATCGATGAAAAGGGATGCACTAACATGTTTCATAACTGATTTTATAAAAATTATCATATTTTTTGTAAATAGATACAACCATATTTCTACATGTGATTTGTAGTTTTGAATGGTTGCACACATCCCAATACTAGATCGCAACTTGGAGATCATTTCAAATCATTACAATATGCTCATCCACATATCAACCATGATTTTCAACATTTTTCAATTTTCATGTTTTCAAGCATGAATAAAGATCAAATTTCCATCATTTTAATAGAAACAATTCAATAACATTCATCATATTCAAATTTGTCTTCAACATCAACAACAATTATCTTATTCAACAACAATAATATTTAGACCTTCAATTTCATATCAACATCATCAAAAAACTTCTCCAGCAATAGATCCTCATGAAAGAAAGTAAAACCTACAAGCAGTCCAAAATGACCAACATCTTCCTTTCCATATCATGCAACTAGATTACAGCCAAAGTATTTTTCTCCCATATTAGCACACATCAAAAGAAATAGATATTAACATGTGTCTCTCGTATCATTAGGAGAAAGTAAAGATGGGTAAACAATTTCTATTTCTAGGTAGTCATCTAACTTRGGAATTACTGTACATAAAAATCTTGATTTTTTTTATATTTTCCATTCCTTCATTTCGTTACACTGTACATTTCATATTTCATTACCTACCCATCATCATCCATCTCCTTGTGGCATCGTTGACTATGAAAAATCCAAGTGTAAAAAAAATCSTTTCCACTTAGGTATTGTATCATAAATGTCAAATTCTATAGGAAAACATCACTCCAATGTTTGTATCTCATATCTGGAATATATCATTATGAACATCAAAATATCATTACTACAATTAAAATCCATGTTCTTATATCTTGTTCATATCTTCCTTGCAAAAGAAAAAAAGAATTGTATCATGCTAAGAGATTGAAGACCATATATACGTAAACTCTACCTCTTATATACCTTTGATTGCATGAGGACATGCACTGATTTGATTGTGGGCGAGATGTTGGACCTTAGAAATAACACATTTTACAATGCCATTTATTTATTTTTAGTTTACTTTACCCTTTCATTATCATTCCCTTCATCACTCATATCTTCACATTTGTCCATTTCTACCCTATATGAGATTCATGTTGCATACTTACACTCAAATAGTTGATTTCCCATGCTTTCATGATTACTTAGAGTAGATATTCTGGTTTCCTAACTTACATGTGAAATTCAACAGTTGTGTTGGAAATTCTGCAGCGGATTGGTAGTTCTGGTAGTGAAAAATTCCACATCATTTCTGAACAAAAAAAGTGGAATATCGAAAATATAAATATGGGTTTTATGAAGAGTAGGGTAATTTAGTTTAAGTTTGTGTAAAATCCACAAAAAATGAAAAATGAGGGGTGTATGGTTGAGATTTTAAAAATTGGTCATTTTTATAACTAGCCCGCAATTATGTAGCTAAGTGGTTTGGCCAAGTTGCGGCCCATATTCACTAATTTTGACATATGGACCTCATGGACTATGATTTTAGTATCTTCTCCAAACGATCTTAGATCAATTCCAATATTTGGTGGTGAATAGATCCACATGTTTAGGATATAAGATTTGTTAGTTATAGATCCACTTGTTTAGGATATGATCTCATCTTGCTGTAACTCCTTTTCCTTTTATGAAGGAGCAACTATATGTATAAATATGAGAGTATTTCATTCAAATTGAGGAGTTAAGGAGTTAGAGATTTATATATTTAGATAATCAAAGAAGAGCATAGAGTTGCATATTGAAGATAAGGATCATTGTAATCATTTTGATGTTGGAATAAAGAGCTTGTTGTTGCACATCAAGGGTTATCTAATGTAGTCTTTCTTGGAAGTACATGCCAAGAGAGGTAGGGCCCCCTCTCTTTTGGTATACACTTCCTAAATAGGTTTTTTTTGTTGTGTGATGCTATTTATTTAGTTTTTCATTTCAATTATTGTTCATTCCTTTATATTGTTTCATTTCTATGAGCGTGGCTTCACTAAAAAGTTAGGCATTGAAGGTTGAGTTTCTTTAGTGATCACAAAACTAGTTGATTCTCTTCCTTGTAAACCAAAGGGATGTGGTTAATAGTTGAAATATAAGTCCATTGATCTCATTTGAATTCTGTAGTCTCACATTTATGCAAGTGTGATCGACCGAATGTGGTGTGCATCAAAGATATGAATATTGTTAACCATGAGAATCAAAGAGATATATGAGAAGCCGTAGGACTCGACCTATAACATAAGATCATTTGATTTTAATTCATCTTATTTTAATTCATATTTATTATCTTAGATTTAGTTTCCTACTCTTGCATATATTTTATCAGCATTTGAAAAGTTTATGAGCTCCCTAGTTGACAATTTAATGTAAAGAAATTTAAGCAATTGAATTTCCCAACACTTACAAAGATTACAACATTTCTTCTACAATTCTAAGTTACAGAGATTACAACATTTCTTCTCCAACTATAAGTTACAAAGATTACAACATGAGTCCTAGCATATATTAAATTTGACTCTCCCAAACATTGTATGACATGATTTGGAATATAAACCAACAAATATATGTGACATGAAAATATGTTTGAGATCTCCAATTCTAACTCAAAATCATTGCATACAAGTACATTCAAAATTGGCACCAACATATTTGATGTAAGACATGTATGTACTATCTATTTATTCGGGTCATGATCAAAAAATTCAGATCATGTTATGTCATCTATTATGGGGCCCAAAGGACATATGGGGAACTAGATATTTTATAATTTCTGACCAATTGAGATGTATTTTTAGGTGCAAGTATGTTTAAAGTAGTACAACAATTCATCAAAAATTGCTTTATTCGAACGAAGCACAAAAGTAAACCAAACAAGATGGAATCCTACATATCCATATAAATGTACTTGATGCAATGGTATTCCTACATATCCTGGAATGTTTCTTAAGAACATCGCAATGGTATTCAATATTCAATTATCCATTCATGATCATCTTTTTTCATTTTCCATTTTCTAAGTTTCGATTTTTTCTTTGATTGAACTTATAATAACTTTATTCCTGTTGCACATACCAAATGACTATATTGATATTTTATGACATCTGATTGATAGTCTTGAAATTCAACATGAGTTTTTTTTTGATAGGTTTCTTGAACAAAATAGCCTTTCAGTATGATGGATCCTCTTTCACATATAAAATCATATGTACATATATGTTCATACAGATATGCTCCAAGGAAAACAAGGAACTTGCATAAAGTTAGCTAATTGTCCAACAACATTAACAATAATTTAACTAAACACTTAACACACACACACATGTCTGTGTGTGTTATGTGCATTTTGATTTTCAAACTTTATGATAGTAAGAATAACATAAAGTTTTTTGGTTAGTATGTGATAAACCAAAAATTAATTTCAATGGATGATAATATAATCCTTCATATCACAATTATAAAATTTGTTTTATTATATTTTGTAATAACCCTAGGTTGAACCCCAATTGTACATATAAATGTAAATGTTTTATAAGATGGTGAGCCAAGTTGTTATAGGCCAGAAATATTATGTGATTATAAGGTCAGAGAGATTGGATGCTAAAGGCCAATGAGTTTATTTTTGTAATATGTAAATACTCATATTATTAGTAAAAACACACCGCTGCATGTAGAGTGATCCATAAATGAGTATGGGGGGATAAACTCCATTTAGAAAGGGAAAGGAGGGGCTAAGAGTCTAGGAAGGGGATATGATAGGGGGATTAATCCCAATGGAATATTACAATATTATTCCTTAATGATAAAGTAATGGATATTATATATAGATATATATATCTCCTAAGTCTTGAAAGTAGGGACAAGGGAGTCCCTTGAAGTGCCAAGTGCCTTAAAGGACACATGAATATATAAATTAGTTGATATAGTGTGAAGGGATATTATGCATTATTGTGGGTATTGATTTTTCCAGCAAGGAGGAATTTTTGAGTCGTATCGGATGGTACGAGACTGTGAAGAAGAACCCATACTTGTATTATTAGTGTGGGGAGCTATATTGAAGAAGCGGAGTTTAAGATGTATTAAGAAAGAAGGGGGTTGTTAGACCCATGAGTAGTTCTATAGGAAAGAGGGTAGTCAGATTTATTCCCTCGTGCACTAGGCAATAACTACGGGGATCTAAGTATTCCTATCCGGCCTGTTGTTGAAGCCTTGGAAGGGAAGTGGGTCGGCAGAGGGACTATTGAGAAGGGAAGGGGCACACTTCTTGGGGTGGGACAGGCATGTGGGGAATAAGAGACCGTAGGGGAGTTGTAGCAGTTGGCACCTTGGACGAAAAAATTATGTTTCTTATCATACCTTAGACTGGCTTAGATTTCCCTTTTCCTTGGTAGAGTTTAGCCCCAACTCGGGGGTGACCCGCTACTGATAGTTATGAGCAACGTGGTCTAAGGATGGGAGGAACTTGCAAGTTATGCATGTATTTTTTGTTTATTTTCTTGAGATAAGTGTCTTTTATGCACTTATTTAATTTACTGTGTGTGTCCAATAATGGGTTTTTTGTCATGGAATCTCTATTGTTAAATTATATATGAATTGTTATTGTTGCATACATGTTGTTACTATTTTCCGCTTAACTCTATTCATATGGAAAACTTAATATTTAATTTAATAGATTTTGTAATTTTGTAGGGCGTGTTCCATCTCAAGGATGGGAACATTACCAGAGCATGTTGGTGAGTCCTTGTTAATGGGTACATTACAATTTGGCTACCAGAGTTGTTAAGGAGAGAAGAATTTTTAACTAGCATGTTCCCATCCAAGTCTAAGGTTGGGGACGTTACAAATTGGTATTAGAAATTTTTTTTTTTGTAGTTTTATTAGTAATGGGTATGTCAAAAGTTGGTAACAGAGCCCATGTTGCAACAATGATCCTGCATGGGCCATTTAGCAAAGCACTGAATTGAAATTTCAGAGGTTGTAAGCAAAATGTTTGACAAAATATCAGGAATCTTTCATCTGCAATTTGTTTAAAAAAATGTTTATGGTGTTTCCATGGTAAAATTAGGAGCAGTCAGGTGAAATTGGGCCAAAGCCCCAATTTTTTGTTGTTAAATTTCTAAGGAATTTAGGAAAATCTGGTCCAAGGATGAGTTTTTCCGAACCTTAATCCATGTTTGGAAGAATTTAGACTTGTAAATGGTCAAAATTGAATTCAATATAAGGCTATGGGCAGCTGAATGAAATTGAAAAAAAAAAATTAATGGATGTCAAGCGAACATGGTAAAATGGAATAAAATTGGGCAAAAAGCCCCAATTTACTGTAGCTAAATAATGGCAAATTCGAAGCGAAAGAGTCAAATTTAAAATAAGTATACACACATTTATGTACCCGAATTGAATTGGTTGTATTAATATTAGTCACAGAGCTCTACTGACAAGAAAATAAGGAACCTCATATTTGGGCGAACTTAAGAATTTTTGGAGTTTTTTGAAAATATGCGAACTTGGAAAAATTTTGGTACTTTTCAATACACTGACATCAACATGATGTTGGAAGGGCCATGTGTCATTTAACGTGGTGGAAGGTGATGTGTACTTCCATGTCGGAAGGTACCTAGAGGTTAGTAGATGAAAACAATCTAAGTATTGGATTAAGTTTTCGTGAGTCTGTGAGTCCGCAAGTCCGCGAGTCTGAAAGTCTGAAGAAGTGGAAAAATGGCTAAGTGTTGAGACTTTTCAGATGATCTTATGTAAGAAAGGATACAAGTTTGTGAGTCCAAAAGTTTGAAGAAGTGGAAAATTTCTAAGTGTTGGGACTTATTATAAGTGGAAATGGCTAAGTGTTAGGACTTATTGTGAGTCTGTTAAGAAGAAAAAATGGCTAAGTGTTAGGACTTATTGTGAGTCTGTGAAGACGGAAAAATGGCTAAGTGTTAGGACTTATTGTGAGTCCGTGAAGACAGAAAAATGGCTAAGTGTTGGGACTTATTGTGAGTCCATGAGTCCACGAGTCTGAAATTCCGAAGAAGTGGAAGATGGATAAGTGTTGGGACTTATTATAATTCCATGAGTCCGTGAAGATGGGAAAATGGCTAAGTTTGTGAGTTCGTGAACAAGGGAAAATGGCTAAGTGTTGGGACTTCTTATAATTTCATGAGTCCATGAAGACAGAAAAATGGCTAAGTTTTGGGAATTATTGTGAGTCCACAAGTTTGGGAATCTGTAATTCTGAAAGTCAGACGAAGTGAAAAAAAATGGCTAAGTGTTGGGACTTATTGTGAGTTCATAAGTTTGGGAGTCTGAAAATCCGAAAAAGTGGAAAATGGCTAAGTGTTGGGACTTATTATAAGTCTGTGAGTTCATGCAGATGGTAAAATGAGTAACTCTTGGGACTTATTATAAGTTTGTGAGTCCGTGAAGATGAAAAAATGGCTAAGTTTCGGGACTTATTATAAGTCTGTGAGTCATTGAAGGTGGAAAAATGACTAAGTGTTTGGAATTATTATAAATCTTTGAGTCTGTGAATATGGAAAAATGGTGAAGTGTTGGGACTTATTGTGATTCTGTGAATCCGTGAGTCTGGGAGTTCAAAAGTCTAAAGAAGTGAAAAAAAATAGCTAAGTGTTGAGACTTTTCAAACAGACTTATGTAAGAATGGTTACAATTTCCTCAATCTGTGAGTCCGCTAGTACGGAAGTCCAAAGAAGTGGAAAATGGATAAGTGTTGGGACTTATTATAAGTCCGTGAGTATGTGAAGACGAAAAAATGGATAAGTGTTGAGACTCTTTGGATGGACTTATGCCAGAACACTAGTGATGGAACACACATTGCTAACTTGTTTTTCAAAGAAGTTGTGATACTCCATGGATTTCCCAGGAGTATTGTTTTAGACAGGGATACCAAATTTGTTCGTCATTTCTGGATAACATTTTGGAAGAAGCTGGGAACAAAACTGTCCTTTAGTTCTGCATATCAACCTCAAACAGATGGAAAAACTGAGTTGGTGAATCAAAGTTTAGGGGATTTGCTAAGGAGTTTGGTCACTGAACATCATAGCCAGTGGGATCAGATTCTAGCATAAGAAGGGTTTCAATATAATGACTCAGTAAACCGAAGTACCAGAAAAATTCCATTTCAAAGACTATCATCATGTTCATTGTACCTTGGATAGTTGTGGACATGTGTTAGCCCATGTGTGCTTGGATGAAGGAATTGTGTAAGGCTATAACCATTATCCTATGTTAACACCCCATATAGGAATAGTCAAGACAAACCTTAATTGATGAAAGAAATATTAAAATAAATCAAAATACATTTTCACACTCCATATAGGAATAATCAAAACTAACATTAGTTAGTGAAATAAATATTAAAATAAATCAAAATACATTTTCACACTCCATATAGAAATAATCAAAACTAGCATTAGTTGGTGAAAGAAATATCAAAATAAATCAAAGTACATTTTCATGAAGCCTAGATTAATTTATACAATTATATGAGCACCTCATCCATTATAAACTCTCATGCCATTTACCTTATATATTAAAATAAATCAAATATTACTGGGATATTTAAGATATGGTCCATCAATGCACTATTACTAATTTGCATAAGTAGTTTGAATCTAAGAAGTTAGTTGTAGGGTAGAAGGTATGTGTATTTGGTGATTTGTTTTTATTAATATGGAATGTTGTCATACTTTATGTGATTTGTTTTTATTAGTATTCAATGTTTCCATAGTTTATGGATTGAAAGGTATTAAATAAATTTCAAAACAAAGTAAGTGTTTTATTCAATCTTTTTAATGATTTTTGAAAAAATTGTGTTGGGTTTTATTTCTTTTTAGATTAAAGGATTGATATAAATTTTATAACATGGTTTTATTTGCATGCAATGAATTCAATTTATCTAAAAATTATGTTAGAAAAAGATTACAATGAGCTTGAAATTCATTTTTCATTTTTAAGTAAAATATTTTTAAACATCTTGCATTTATAAGTGAAAATCTACTTTATTAATGAGAATAGTTAGGAAACAATAAAGAATATAAATTTTTATTTGAACTTTGTGATATTAATATATATGTTGATATATTCTTTGAATCTTCTATCATTAATATATCTTCTAGGTATTAAAATATTACCACATCATATTTCAAATGTAATTGGAAAGCTCAAATTTTATAGACATTTACATCTCATACTAGTTTTTATTTTTAAACATCTTGCATTCAATTTATAAGTGAAAATCTACTTTATTAATGAGAATAGTTAGGAAACAATAACGAATATAAGTTTTTATTTGAACTTTGTGATATTAAAATATATGTTGATATATTCTTTGAATCTTCTATCATTAATATATCTTCTAGGTATTAAAATATTACCACATTATATTTCAAATGTAATTAAATGTAATTGGAATGCTCAAATTTTATTGACATTTACATCTCATACTAGTTCTTCTTCCTCGATCATGTACATTTATACTATTTTAATTTTTTTATAATTGTGTCATCTTATGAAATATTTTTAGTGGGGAAAATAAAAATAATAAAATAAATCTCATATAATTGATTTTAGTTAATAATATATAAAAATTCACACATAGAAATAGAAGATTTAATGTATCATTATTATTACTATTTGTTCATGGTATGTAAGTAAATTCCAACTTAGAAATAGAGGATGCAATGTGTTATTATCATTTTCATTTTGTGTTATTAGTTATTCCAAGTGTTGTACAACTTTTATCTTCATCCCCAAAGGGGTGTGTCCTGGTGACTCAAACTCATGCACTATTTCAATGAAGCAATGTACAATTTGTAGTGACCACCATTGATGTTACAAAACCCATGCAAATTTTGGCGATTACATGAAGACATTTCCTACTATCAAATTGCTCTAGAGGAATTGTCTAATTCACAGGACCCTAGTATCCATGCTCATTATTTCATGTTGTTTTAACATATACCTACTCTTCATTCAACTCCTCCATAACATATGAATTTTGTAGGAAGTAGGTCGTTGTGTGGAGATACTACAACTCCTCTCCAAGAAAGGTGACACATTGACCTTGATCCACTATTTCCTATGGGGTATTTCTACCTTCAAGATCATAGTCCAATGTTCTTTTGATGGAAGTTCCTTCATTCTAGAAACTGCATTCATTTCCTTTCATTCTTAGATCATGATCGTGGTGGATGTCATTGGCCCAAGTCTTCACCTTTTCGATCTACATGGCCACTTCTCATGATGTAGATCTTCTCCAAATTGATTTCTATTACCTATGCACACTTCAAAATAACATTCTCCCATAATTGAGAGAGTACAACATACTTTGGACTCAACACACACCGAGAGAACCAACAACATTACACATAAATATTTTGTAGACATAAATATTCTAGGAAACATGGTGTGAATTAAAAATTCTAGTGTAAATTCTCCTCTTCTAAATAGATCTAATTTTAGTTATTCTTTTTCAAATAATCCTAATACTTCTACATATAATACTGGTGGGCCAAACACTAGTTACAGTGATAGTTCTAGTCATTTTTTTCCAACATTGGTTTTGTAGTTGGTTTCAATCCAAATAATATGGGGTTTGGAGGCTCGGGAGGCTAACAAGGATTCAATCATAATTCAAGGGATCTTTTATCTAAATGGGATATTTATCTACCTCCCAATTTCCTATCTTTCTTAGCTAGGAGGTATTCGTTAAGCATTCCTATATAACCACACAAAAGGCCTTCATTTTGTCTTGTCTTCCTCTCTTGTGTGCTTGGTGGGTAAAGTATTTTTTCACTATTTTTTATTCTATCCCATCCCTCATAAGCTTGAAGTCAAGCCCTTCAAATGAAGTGAGTAAAGTGGGTAAACCTAAACTAGATCTTGCTTCTCAATTATCTCAGGGACTTCAACACTAGTAGTTTGAGATATTGAGTAATAGATGCATCTGAGATATATGTAGATGCATCTGAGATATATGTAGATGCATATGAGATATATGTTTAGTATGATTATCCACCAATGAAAGAGGTAAGGGTATCATAATGTTCTCCATCATGATGATGTTCTCCATGATGATGGGGGAACTAATTTTACAAACTATAAGGATGTTTATCTTGTGTTTACTTTTGGAAAATCAGAGAGAAGAGCAATTAGCCCCATATAAATGAGGTAAAGGAAAATGAATGTGGCATGATTAAGGGATTAGAGTGATTGTTTATATGATCTTGGATAGACAAACATGGTGTTATGCTAGAGGGAAAAGGGATGGGTTCACTCTAGCCATTATGAATGGATGATGGTGTAGTCGTAATCTGGTATCTTTTTTGCACTACTAAAGATTGGATGGTGTAGTCGATGGAATCAAGAATGGATGTCTAAGCTAGTGTATTGGCTCATCAATGTGGTCCTTCTTGCTCAAGACAACCAAAGAAAGGTAAGGACACCACTAGTAAGGAAGGGAGTTAGGGGGAAACAATCGTCACTAATCAATCAAATCAATGGAATAGGTTTAGTGAGGAGCTTACACAGTATGTCCAAAATCGAGCTCAAAACTTCTTATCATGAATGCAAAGAATAAATTTAACATTCTTTATACTCCTAATTTTACATAACTTCTTATCATGATTGCAAAGAATAAATTTAACATTCTTTATACTCCTAATTTTACAGATTGCTTAATAATTACATAAATACAAAGGATCCATTAACTCTTAGACCCGCCATTCTCTTATTCCTTTCCTTGTTCACTTCTTTGTAAGTTATGGATAATTCATTGTGGGATGCAATGGTCAGATCAATGTAGACTAAGACTTTCTTATCAAGAGTTTGTTGTTACACTCAAGTAATTCAAGTGTCTCAGAATCATGGTATTACCACTTATAGAAAGGGAAAACTCAATGAGAAATAGAGTTGGAATGTTGAGTGGAAGAGAAAATGCAAAGAAGAGCAAAGTCCAAATACATTATAATGTTTTTTTTATAAAAATTATAATAATTTTAAACTTCCAAAATATCATTATAATGTATGTTTTTTAATAAAAAAAATAAAATAAATTAATAGTAAAGTAATATATTTTGGAAGAGTTAGAGATCAGAGCATATTACCTACCATAAAGGTACGTCGAAATGTGGGACATATTACCCACCATAAAGGTACGTCTAAATGTGGTCTGCACGCGAAGAGAGTACCCACCGAGTATTTCCTTGTCAATGATTTATTTATTTGAATGAATTAAAATTTTCAAATATGATTGGGTAAATGAGAAGCTGTAATTCCCAGTAAGCAGATTTTCCCCTTTCTTAAATGTTAGCAACGTATTGAATTTAAGCCAATCACATGTATACCTCCTTTCTTAAATGTTAGCAACGTATTGAATTTAAGCCAATCACATGTATACACCCCTGTGACTATATACACGTGATTAACGTATTTAGTCCAAAATTTCATCAAATATTGTCATTTAAAAGGAGCACTAAAAGGAGTATGGACTCGGGATATTCACCGCCTGTCAGGCAGCAATAAAAGGAGTATTCATATACACCGCCGTCTGCATTCTCAGAACCTGTCCTTGTTCGGAGTATTCATATATACAACGACCCTATCAAATTAAAAGGGAGAGAATTGGGGGAGACGGTATTGTATTCAATAAAAATAGAATTTTTATTGATCCGGAACTATAATGAAATTTTGAACAATCTAGA
>JASDQU010100824.1:165019-195807 GCA_032191745.1 Picea mariana | reverse complement strand
TGAAATATTATGGATTGGATTAATATGTCACAAACATTTATTTATCAATTTATTTTAAAAACTTATTTTCTTTCATATTTTAATATAAAAGTATTATTTATTTAATCATAAATTTTAAAATTAATTTTAATATAATAGTATTATTTAATTAATTATAAATGTTAAAATTAATTAGGTAATATTGGATAGTTTTGACAAATTTTTATTTAAAAATTTAGAAATATATGTATTTTATTTAGATTGTAATTTGAAATATTATGGATTGGATTAATATGTGACAAACATTTATTTATTTTAAAAACTTAATTGTAAATAGTTACTAATATTTAGATTTATCCAATTTTATCTCAACTTTTAAAAACTAATCACTTTCATTGTTTTTTTTAATTGTATATATATAATAAATTATTACAAGTTTCATAATCACTTTAACTTTTAAATTTAAATTACATAACACTAAAACATTTTCATTTTTAAAAGAAAAGTATAAACATTTTAGACAGATTAAGCAGCTTTGGAATACTATTGGTTGGAATACTTTCATTGTTTTTTTAATTGTACATATATAATAAATTATTACAAGTTTCATAATCACTTTAACTTTTAAATTTAAATTACATAACACTAAAACATTTTTAAAAGAAAAGTATAAACATTTTAGACAGATTAAGCAGCTTTGGAATACTATTGGTTTGAATTACATAAATCTATTACCTAAAAAAAAGGTCTGAGCATCTTAGTGAGATTAAGCAGCTTTGGTACTATAGTATAGTATAAAGAATACCTTGAACTACCTTTTTAATATTCCATAGTATAAATAATACCTTGAACTACCTTTTATTCATATTAGTAAGCACGAAGTGTTTTGGGTTTTCTGCTGCTGGGAAGTCATACACCCCGGGCTAGCTAAAATTCACACCAACCCTAACTCTTCATATTCTTACCGGTCCTTCAAATTCGATCAGGTTTTTGCTATGGTACCAGTAGGTAAGAAGGAGGCACCCACCAATTCTCGCAGGCTGGCCTATAAAAGCAGTCGTCGGGTTTTCGTTAAGAGAGTACCCACTTTTCTCCAAGTATATCTGTGTTTCTTTGCTCTTCCTGTGTACAGGAGGTCTTTAATAGTCTAGTGAATTGAGACCAGCAGAGAAAATGAAAGGCCATTACGTCATTGCCATGTTCCTCCTTGTTTTCGTATCATCTGCAGGTGCTTATGCGGATGATCTTCCAACGCCAGTGGACGGGCTTTCCTGGACATTTTACAATGACAGCTGCCCCGGCTTGGAGTCAATAGTGAAATCCACTCTTCAGCCGCTGCTGCTACAAAATATCACACAAGCACCGGGGTTGTTGAGACTCCTTTTCCACGACTGCTTCGTGCAGGTGACACACACTCATACCTCTCTATAATTTTTATTTTTTTTAACATTTTCTACACTAATCTGGTTTCTCTCGGTGGAAAATATTTAAATTGCTTGCTCTCTTTCCTATAACGTCATATTCGAATTTAACATTGTTGAACATTCTGTCAGGGATGTGATGCATCAATCTTGCTAAACGGAACGTCTAGTGACCCGAGCGAGCAGCAAGCTACTCCAAACCTGACTCTAAGAGCCGCGGCGTTCGAGATCATTGACAAAATCAAAGAAGCAGTAGAAGCCAATTGCAGCGGAGTGGTTTCTTGCGCTGACATCTTGGCTTTAGCAGCGTCCTACGCAGTATATATGGTGCGTACCTGAAATCGAAACTCCATTAAACTTCTTAGATATGTATATGGATCCGTAACCAGATTCTGCAAGGCATATACTATCTTGCTCATGTAAAAAAATAATTTGCATAAATCCAAATTAATCCCATTTTGCTTTAAGGTTTGGACCATTTTTTTCCATGAATCTATGCTACTCTATCAATGAACCCTTGAATCTGTGTATGCATTGTTTTGCCTATACGACAATCCGCGGTTCTTACGATTAAAATAGTAAAGAGATGTGATCTAATTATCGTTGTTTTTCGTTGTCACAAATAGGCGGGAGGACCGGAATTTCTTGTTCCACTAGGCCGCAGAGACAGCCTAACCTTTGCTAATCAAACCGTGACTTTGGACAGTCTGCCAAGTCCGACTTCAAATGTGACTGTATTGATGGCCGCTTTCAGTGAAAAGGGTTTCGATAATTTCACGGAACTTGTAGCGCTCTCAGGTCAGTGTTCGATGATTTATAATAAAATTATAAGTTTAATCCGTTCCTTCATTCTATTCTGATGAACATGCTATATGAATTTATAAATATTCAGGTGCGCACACCTTCGGGTTAGGTCATTGCGCATCCTTCGTGGAGAGACTTTATCCAACGCAGGATGCCACCCTCAACGCTACCTTCGCGGAGGAACTTGACCTAACATGTCCAACAAACGCCACCGTCAACACCACAAATTTAGACATACTCACTCCAAATGTATTCGACGTAAAGTATTACGTTGATCTGCAGAACGGAGAAGGACTCTTCACCTCCGATCAGGATCTCTACACCGACTCCCGAACGCAAGATATTGTTGACGGCTACGCGCTGAACGAGACCTCATTCTTTAAACAATTTGCAGTCAGTATGCTTAAGATGGTTCAGCTCGATGTCCTCACAGGAACCGACGGAGAAATTCGAGAAAACTGCGCAGTTCCCAATACTAATACCTCGTCCTCCTATTCCATCATAGATGCAGCAATGAGGTTGCCGTCGTCATCCTCCTCTTGATGGTCTGTTGTGGTCTGGTGATTAGCAATCGAATCCTTCTTCGACGTCCATGTAATAACTTCTTATAAATAAAGGTATCATGGGAACTGTCATTCTGACTAATTTGCCAGTATTCATGACTGGTCCAGTGTCCTACAAATCTTTCCTTTTCTTCAGTCGAATTAAGAGGCAAAAATCTGTGATAGAAGTCTTGCCGAAGACGGATCCATATATAATAGTAGCACACCCCAATTATTTAGAACTCCAAACTTTCGATCACCTCAAGATACCAAGGGAATTAAGATCTTTAATGCTGTTTTTCACTCATGGACTTAATAAAAAGTCGTAAGATCCTCCTCTAAAGGCCTACAAATTTCAGCATTTCAGAAATCTTAAAATTATCCTATAAAGATATAAAGAGCTAGTTAAAAATCTTAAAATTCTCCTTTAAAGACCTCTAACAGTGTTTTCCCACTTCAAGCACTAAAGCGTCGAGGATAGCAAAGCCTGGATTTCCATCATTGAGAACGAAGATCAAGAATAATACAAAATTTCAGGGTTTGAGTAAAATGAATCGAGATAATAGTGTGTATAACATAATTACCGTGTCTGGCATAGAAGTAGTGTGATCTTTAATCATGCATTCACATATTGATTACTTCAATAAAGTGGGTGTTAATCAAATTGCGCATGATGAATAAAGGAACGTAAATCACGAAATCGCCAGGTCAATACGAATTTTGAAGCAAAGTTTAAAAAAGACCATTTCTTTGTGATATTTGATCGAGACGTTCCTTTCCGTTTCCCGACGAATTTAATTATTACTTACACTTCTCCCTTTTTGAGCATGATTCTTAAAAGGGAGACGTTTGCTCACGGTTATGAATAAGTTAATCTTCTATAAAATGAATATATTTTTATGGATTTGATAAAAATTAGTAGAAATTTCAGAGGTGACAAAGTTTTATTACGATATAAATTTAATGTTATTCAATTTGATAGTTGAACATCGAATCAGTCTAGATTGTTCAAAATTTCATTATAGTTCCGGATCAATAAAAATTCTATTTTTATTGAATACAATACCGTTTCCCCCAATTGTCTCCCTTTTAATTTGATAGGGTCGTTGTATATATGAATACTCCGAACAAGGACAGGTTCTGAGAATGCAGACGGCTGTGTATATGAATACTCCTTTTATTGCTGCCTGACAGGCGGTGAATATCCCGAGTCCATACTCATTTTAGTGCTCCTTTTAAATGACAATATTTGATGAAATTTTGGACTAAATACGTTAATCACGTGTATATAGTCACAGGCGGTGTATACATGTGATTGGCTTAAATTCAATACGTTGCTAACATTTAAGAAAGGAGGTATACATGTGATTGGCTTAAATTCAATACGTTGCTAACATTTAAGAAAGGAGAAAATCTGCTTACTGGGAATTACAGCTTCTCATTTACCCAATCATATTTGAAAATTTTAATTCATTCAAATAAGTAAATCATGGACAGGAAAATACTCGGTGGGTACTCTCTTCGCGTGCAGACCCACATTTAGACGTACCTTTATGGTGGGTAATATGTCCCACATTTAGACGTACCTTTATGGTAGGTAATATGCTCTGATCTCTAACTCTTCCAAAATATATTACTTTACTATTCATTTATTTTATTCTTTTTTATTAAAAAACATACATTATAATGATATTTTGGAAGTTTAAAATTATTATAATTTTTTATTAAAAAGCATTATAATGTATTTGGACTTTGCTCTTCTTTGCATTTTCTCTTCCTCTCAACATTTCAACTCTATTTTTCATTGAGTTTTCCCCTTCTATGAGTGTAATACCATGAATCTGAGACACTTGAGTGTAACAACAAACTCTTGATAAGAAAGTCTTACTCTGCATTGATCTTACCATTGCATCCCACAATGAAATATCCATAACTTACAAAGAAGTGAACAAGGAAAGGAACAAGAGAATGGCGGGTCCAAGAGTTAATGGATCCTTTGTATTTATGTAATTGTTAAGCAATCTGTAAAATTAGGAGTATAAAGAATGTTAAATTTATTCTTTGCATTCATAATAAGAAGTTTTGAGCTCGATTTTGGACTTACTGTGTAAGCTTCTCACTAAACTTATTCCATTGTTGATTTGATTGATTAGTGACTATTGTTTCCCACTAACTCCCTTCCTTACCAGTGGTGTCCTTACCTTTCTTTGGTTGTCTTGAGCAAGAAGGACGACATTGATGAGCCAACACACTAGCTCAAACATCCATTCTTGATTCCATCGACTACACCATCCCATCTTCAGTAGTGCAAAAAAGATACCAGATTATGACTACACCATCATCCATTCATAATGGCTAGAGTGAACCCATCCCTTTTCCCTCTAGCATAACACCATGTTTGCCTATCCAAGATCATATAAACAATCACTCTAATCCCTTAATCATGCCACTTTCATTTTCCTTTACCTCATTTATATGGGGCTAATTGCTCTTCTTTCCAATTTTCCAAAAGTAAACACAAGATAAACATCCTTATAGTTTGTAAAATTAGTCCCCCCATCATGATGGAGAACATCATCATGATGGAGAATATTATGATACCCTTACCTCTTTCATTGGGGGATAATCATACTGAACATATATCTCATATGCATCTACATATATCTCAGATGCATCTATTACCCAGTATCTCAAACTACTAGTGTTGAAGTCCCTGAGATAATTGAGAAGCAAGATCTAGTTTAGTTTTACCCACTTTACTCACTTCATTTGAAGGGCTTGACTTCAATCTTATGAGGGATGGGATAGGATAAAAAATAGCGAAAAAATACTTTACCCACCAAGCACACAAGAGAGGAAGACAAGACAAAATGAAGGCCTTTTGTGTGGCTATATAGGAATGCTTAACTAATACCTCCTAGCTAAGAAAGATAGGAAATTGGGAGGTAGAGAAATATCCTATTTAGATAAAATATCCCTTGAATTATGATTGAATCCTTGTTAGCCTCCCGAGCCTCCAAACCCCATATTATTTGGATTGAAACCAACTACAAAACCAATGTTGGAAAAAAATGACTATAACTATCACGGTAACTAGTGTTTGGCCCACCAGTATTATATGTAGAAGTATTAGGATTATTTGAAAAAGAATAACTAAAACTAGATTTATTTAGAAGAGGAGAATTTACACTAGAATTTTTAATTCACACCATGTTTCCTAGAATATTTATGTCTGCAAAATATTTGTGTAATGTTGTTGGTTCTCTCGATGTGTGTTGAGTCCAAAGTATGTTGTACTCTCTCAATTATGTGAGAATGCTATTTTGAAGTGTGCATAGGTAATAGAAATCAATTTGGAGAAGATCTACATCATGAGAAGTGGCCATGTAGATCGAAAAGGTGAAGACTTGGGCCAATGACATCCACCAAGATCATGATCTAAGAATGAAAGGAAATGAATGCAGTTTCTAGAATGAAGGAACTTCCATCAGAAGAACATTGGACTATGATATTGAAGGTAGAAATACCCCATAGGAAATAGTGGATCGAGGTCAATGTGTCACCTTTCTTGGAGAGGAGTTGTAGTATCTCCACACAACAACCTACTTCCTACAAAATTCATATGTTATGGAGGAGTTGAATGAAGAGTAGGTATATGTTACAACAACATGAAATAATGAGCATGGATACTAGGGTCCTATGAATTAGACAATTCCTCTATAGCAATTTGATAGTAGGAAATGTCTTCATCTCATCGCCAAAATCTACATGGGTTTTGTAACATCAATGGTGGTCACTACAAATGGTACATTGCTTCATTGAAGTAGTGCATGGGTTTGAGTCACCAAGACACACCCCTTTGGGGATGAAAGTAAAAGTTGTACAGCACTTGGAATAACTAATAACACAAAATGAAAATCATAATGACACATTGCATCCTCTATTTCTAAGTTGGAATTTACTTACATACCATGAACAAATAATAATAATAATACATTAAATCTTCTATTTCTAAGTGTGAATTTTTACATATCATTAACTAAAATCAATTACATGAGATTTATTTTAATATTTTTATTTACCCCACTAAAAAAATATTTCATAAGATGGCACAATTATAAAAAAAATTAAAATAGTATAAGTGTACATGATCGAGGAAGAAGAACTAGTATGAGATGTAAATGTCAATAAAATTTGAGCTTTCCAATTACATTTGAAATATGATGTGGTAGTATTTTAATACCTAGAAGATATATTAATGATAGGAGATTCAAAGAATATATCAACATATATCTTAATATCACAAAGTTCAAATAAAAACTTATATTCTTTGTTTCCTAACTATTCTCATTAATAAAGTAGATTTTCACTTATAAATTAAATGCAATATGTTTAAAAATATTTTACTTAAAAATGAAAAATGAATTTCAAGCTCATTGTAATCTTTTTCTAGCATAATTTTTAGATAAATTGAATTCATTGCATGCAAAAACAACAATTATTTCTGAGTTTTAGTTAATAGATTCGCAATATAACTAGAAGACGTTTCAAATAACATATGTAAGCCACCGAACATGCCAGCTTAATGTATCCCATTTGATATCTTCGAATTCGAGATCCCAGTCTATTGGATCTTGGCCTTCGTTTGAATAGTAAGTAATTAGGATTGATTCTTGGAACCTTATGAATAAGGTGTAGGGGATTCCTAGCTAGTATGATGAATGGCTTCCTTCTTTCCTGACATCAATAACTGGTCCAAGTTATTTCAAAGATTGATTATAGAATGATGGAATCACTACTTGAAATCTTATATCGAATCGATTCATATCAATGAAAAGCTTCAGTTCTATAATTGTTAAGAGGAGTTCCTATCTCCAAGCGATTTTTTGAATCGATTTGGCTCAATTCTTTATCGATTATTTGATCTAAATATTCATCCTCAAAAAATAGAAAATAAAGTAATTTAATAAAAATAAAACCATGTTATAAAATTTCTATCAACCCTTCAATCTAAAAAGAAATAAAACCCAACACAATTTTCTCTAAAATCATTAAAAAGATTGAATAAAACACTTTCTTTTGAAATTTATTTAATACCTTTCAATCCATAAACTATAGAAACATTAAATACTAATAAAAACAAATCACATAACTATGAAAACATTCAATACTAATAAAAACAAATCACCAAATACACATACTTTCTACCCTACAACTAACTTCTTACATTCAAACTACTTATGAAAATTAGTAATAGTGCATTGATGGGCCATATCATAAATATCCCAGTATTATTTGATTTATTTTAATATATAAGGTAAATGGCATCAGAGTTTATAATGAATGAGGTGCTCATATAATTGTATAAATTAATATAGGCTTCATGAAAATGTACTTTGATTTATTTTGATATTTCTTTCACCAACTAACGTTAGTTTTGATTATTCCTATATGGAGTGTGAAAATGCATTTTGATTTATTTTAATATTTCTTTCACCAACTAACATTAGTTTTGATTATTCTTATATGGAGTGTGAAAATGTATTTTGATTTATTTTAATATTTCTTTCATCAATTAAGGTTTGTCTTGACTATTCCTATATGGGGTGTTAACATAGGATAATAGTTATAGCCTTACACAATTCCTTCATCCAAGCACACATGGGCCGACACATGTCCATAAATATCCAAGGTACAATGAACATGATGATAGTCTTTGAAATGGAATTTTTCTGGTACTTCGGTTCACTAAGTTATTATATTGAAACCCTTCTTATGCTAAAATCTGATCCCACTGGCTATGATGTTCAGTGACCAATCTCCTCAGCAAATCCCCTAAACTTTGATTCACCAAATCAGTTTGTCCATCTGTTTGAGGTTGATATGCAGAACTAAAGGATAGTTTTGTTCCTAGCTTCTTCCACAATGTTCTCCAGAAATGACCAACAAATTTGGTATCCCCGTCTAAAACAATGCTCCTGGGCAATCCATGGAGTATCACAACTTCTTTGAAAAACAAGTTAGCAACGTGTGTTGCATCACTAGTGTTCTGTCATGGGATAAAGTGTGCCATATTTGAAAATATGGAATCTCTTTCTCTTTGTGTCCTTGGCAATACCAACACAAAATCCATGCTTATTKCATCCCAAGGCTTCTCTGGAATAGCCAATGGTTGATACAACCCATTATTCGGCTTCTTTCCCTTTGCATACTGGAAAATATCACATTTGTTCACAAACCTCTTCACCTATTATCTCATACCTGGCCAATAATATGAACAGTTCAAATGTGAAAACATTTTKTCATGCTTGAAATGTTCATCTAGTCCTCCACTATGCTTTTCCTTCAGCAAATTCTCCCTCATTGAACACTTTGGTATGCACAACTCACATCCTTTTAACAACAACCCATCCTAAATCATATATTCGACACATTGGCTTCTATCTCTGAGCACATGATTCACGCATGCTTCATATGATTCCTTGAAATATGGATCATCATGATACATTTCCTTAAGGTGGTAAAACCCCAACGTCTTCAATTGAAATTCCTGCAGAATTAGATATCTCCTACTCAATGCGTCAACAACCTTGTTAGCATTACGAGAAATATGTTTAATGAAAAAGGTGAAAGTTTTCATAAACTCTATCAATTTGGCATGACTCTGGTTTAACTTCTCTTCTCTAGTTATGAATTGTAAAGCTTGATTATCTCTATACAAAACAAACTATTTTGGAACAAGATAGTGTCTCCATTTATTCAAGGCTTGAATTATGGCATAGAACTCTTTATCATATGTGGAGTACTTTTTCTTAGCATAGTTCAAATTCTCACTAAAACACGCAACATGCCTATTATGTTGGCTCAAGACTGCTCCAATTGCAACTCCACTCGCATCACATCTCACCTGAAATGTTTTTTCTAAAATCTGGTAATACCAGAATCAGTTGTTCTGTTATCTTCTCCTTCAATATATTGAAGGTCTTCTTAGCCTCTTCTTTCCATTTGCAATACTTATGTATTTTCTTCACTGTATCCATCATTTGTGCACCAATCTCACTAAAATTTCTGATGATCTTCCGGTAAAAACATTCTAATCCATGGAAGCTTCTTACCTCAAATGTACTCCTTGGTAACGAACATTCTCTAATTGCTTTCACCTTTTTGGGATCCATCTTCAATTCATTTGAAAAGATCACAAAACCCAAAGAAATGAGTTATGTCTTCATGAAAGAGTATTTCTTTAAATTGATTAGCAACTTCTCTCATTGTAACCTATTCATTACTAATGTTAAGTGCCTCAGATGATCTTATTCAATTTTACTGAAGACTAGTATATCATCGAGATATACAATCACAAACTTGCCAATAAAATCTTTCAACACTTCATTCATCAACCTCATAAAAGTACTTGAGGAATTTGTTAATCCAAATGGAATAATAATCCATTCATATAATCCATCCTTTGTCTTGAATGCTCTTTTCCACTCATCACCTTCTCTCATCCTTATCTTGTGATATCGACTTTTCAAATCTATCTTTGAAAAATAGTTTTCTCCACTCAAGCAATCCATTAAGTCATCCATCCTTGGCAATGGAAATATGCACCTAATGGTGGTATTATTTATGGCCCTTTAGTCTGTACACATTCTCCATCCTCCATCCTTGTTCAGACTCAACACAGTTGGTACTGCTCATGGACTCAAGATTTTTCTAACCAACCTTTGTCTAACAGATCCTGAACATGTCTTTTCACCTCCTCATTCTCTTGAGGTGTTAGTATATATGCTTCTTTGTTTAGAAGGATTTATCTTGGTATCATGTTAATGTGATGTCTGATACTTATGATAGGTGGCAATGAGATCAACAACTCATCCACTACTATGTGAACAAAATTTTCCAATAGCTCCTGAATTTCCTCGGGCAAATCCTCCACATAAGTACTTATAAGGATAACTTTTGTCTTCCTCACTACAACAAACTACATCTCCTATTCTTTCTTAACTTCACTTAGGAGTTCCTTCCCACTCATGAGAAGTATACTTGTGCTAGATCCTTCCTTTAATTTCTTCTCTTCAATTGGAAGCAACATATGTGTCCTACCATTCTTCTACAAGGTATAAGTATTTATTCTTCCATCATGAATGCCATTCCTATCATACTGCCATGGTCTTCCCAAAAAAACATGACATACATCCATGGGAATCACATCACACATAATTTTATCTCTATATCCTCCTATTTTAAATTCAACCAGGAATGGTTTAATGATTGTTACCTAATGACCTTTCTACAACCGTGAGACTTTATACGACATTGGATGTACAGTCATCTCCAACTCCAATTTCTCGACCATCTATGTGGATAATAAATTATCAGTGCTCCCATTGTCGATTATCATGTTGCATAATCTGTCTTTAGTCTTGCAAGTTGTCCTGAACAAAATGTTCCTGTGCATCGGATTTTCAATCTTTGGCTACGGTTTTAAGAAAACTTTCTTCATCATGAAATATCTCCCATCTTCTGCACCTTCTTCCTCAACATCTCGTTTATTTTCTTCCAAAATGTGAGCTTCACCTCCCACTTTATTCCTCTAGGGACATTCCCAAGACATGTGTCCTACCTTTCCACAGGCATAACACCTTATATATCCTCCTCTACCTCTTCCTCTTCCTCTAGGAAAATATTTTCTACCACCACTCTACCTTCCTCGGGAACTCCCTCCTCTCTCAGAGTGACTATGTGTTTTTTCCACCTCACCTTTGGGCTTCTGTGTATTTTTATGGGAAACTCATTTGCCCCTGTTCAAGCTTCTACCTTTGTTTTGTTGACTTGTCTTTCTAGCCAACTTCTCCTCAGCTTTCAACGCAATCTAGTATGCATCCTCTATTCTCCTTACTGTCATCATGTTGATATCGTATTAGATTTCATATCTCAGGATGTTGATGTACCTAGAATTCGTCTCTTTCCTTTTTTCCAACCCTGATGTTCAGTCTATAGAATTCCTCTGTGTACTCCTTCATAGTCATTCCTCTACGTCTCAGGTTCTGCAACCTTTTGAACAAATTTATCTAGTAGTCCTTGGGTATAAATTTCTCCTTTAGCTTGGCTACCATTCGACCCCAACTCTTAATATTTTGTTTGCCTTTGCTTCTCCTATCATCCTGTAGTTCATCCCACCATAATGATGCATGCCCTTTCAACCTAGTGATAACATGTTTCACCCTTTTCTCCTCATCGACATCCTCATAGTCGAAATATTTGTCCATTTCCCATATCCAATAAAGAGATTCTTCGACGTCTAAATTACCTTCATACATTGGGATGTATATATTCTCTTTAGCTCCCAACTTAACAACCACTTTCAGCAAGCACTCTTCCGCAACATCCTTCACTACAACTTCTTCAACTTCCACTTCTTCATTTTTTGCATCATCTATCCTTTGTGTTGTTTCCATGGCATCCATCCTTGGACGCAGTTCTCTCATATCCCTTTCCATAGATCTATTTTCCATGGGCGGCTCTACACGTCTCCAAGGCAACATTGTGTTGGCGTATCTGATACCACTTGATGATACCAGCCTACTTCCTTCTCTCCTTGACTTACATAAATCAATTATGAATATTCTCTAATACCACTTGATTGCATAAACCCCTTCCCTCTTGGGGATTCTATGACCTCCAAGTCTCATATCTTCAAAATTATCGAATTGAATTGGTTCTTCAGGCCTTCAATAGACCCTGAAAAATTTAAACACTCACACAAGTCCCCTTGATGTCATGTGTAAATTAGGAATACTTGCATCTCTTCTCTCGCCACTTGGTGACACTGATTATTGAGTACTAGTCTCGTGCTAAAATCCTTCACCTTAATGTGATCACGGGCTATAACCTTGGGCCAATCCTTCACCAAATCAAGCTCTGGCGATACTGCAACCTCCTCTTTTGTTTCATTTCGAAACAACTTCCTCTGAATTCATGGATCTCTGCCACGCATCTCCCTAGATCTGATGATCTAGCTATATTTCGAGTTTTATGACTTTTTGAAACCTCACTCACTCCAGACTTACTTCCTCCAGACCTATGACTTTCAGATTCTTTAATATACTGCGATGTATCTCCTCACATCTAATGGTTAAGATTCACCTTGCGAGTTCGTGACTTTGGTGATCCCACCTTTCAATACCTCAAAGTGTTTAGAACTCCAACCTCCAAAATACCCCATGGCTAACCCTCATGACACTCCTCCTATATTTGGTGGTCTATAATGATTACAGTCCCTCCTGAATGGATCTCTCTTTATTAGTTCATAGAAACCTTAAATGACTCCTTCCTTAGACGATTTCTCATCGTTATTCCTCATGAGCTTGTTCTTTCTTGAACTCTTTTCTCCTTAGAATAATCCTTTCGACACTTAGTCGAATTTTAGCCTATGCACTCTTTGTAACAGGTTCTCTTCTAAAATCCAGCCACTATGTTGGTGATTATCACTATTCCTCCTGAGCTTCTGAGTTAACAGAATCGACCACGCACTCCTTGCGGACATCTTCCTCCAAGCTATCTCTCCAGAATTTCCTAAGTCAAACTAGAATATTCCACACACACCTTGTGGATGCTATGCATTCCTTGCACACATAATTTCACGTTATCTCTCCTGAGCTTGTGAGTCGAGATAGACTATATCAATGCACTCCTTGTGGACTCTATGCACACTTTCACTTGCTCGTAGAAGAGAAAAAATCGAAACTTATCTAAATATTCACAGACTTATACATCTAGCCATTTAAATGTATACATAAACAAAAGAACAAGAAATAACAGAGAATTCCAAATAAACAGAAAGTATACCATTCATTCATTAAGATAGACACATCAACACCATACATTTGGTACAATGCTCCTCTATTATATTCATTCAATTGAAAATATACATATGTTCATAAATTGCTCCAATATCTTCTACAACAACTGCATCCTATCAAAAACCCAACAAAAACAACAACAACAACTTCAGCAACAACCCATATAATAGATTCAACAACCTCTCTACAATCTACTACAAATTCTTTTGGAAACAATAAAAATTTTTTATACAAGAGGGATCTTCGAGCTCTTCCCTCCAACTACTCTAAAGCTATCCTATCGAATTAAAAGATATCAATTACTTAGAATTTATTACAATAAATGTTTGTGACAGATAGATCAGATCGAATACATCGGATCTGTACCGCACTCAGCTTCATTAAAAAAAATTACATCCTCTGATGCCCTCATGAGTTTATCCATCTCTACAACATTAAATATGTTCTTTAATTACATTTCTTTTCAAAATATTTTCATGATACACTTCTTCAAAAATATAAATTTATTCAAAATGTGCGTTACTGTGCCTAGTTGTCCTTCCCTTGTTCTTTGTTGGCGATGCTCCTGCATCATACTCCTCTGATGCAGGAGCATCTACGAATTCATCAAGCGAGCCAACACGTGGAGGAAAGAACATACAGCTGGACAGCGCCAGCACATGCATTTTTGAATTACTTTGAAAAGATTGTTGCACCGTCGTTTGAATGAAAGAATTCATATGAAGCGCCTTTGTATTGTATTGTAAATAAGAAGGCATTTAATAGTTTTAATGCTGTTAGATAGGAATTAACTATAGATTAGACAGTTTTGTCTTTCGAGAGGGAAAACGGAATATAGGCACCCTCCTTTGTACATTGTATTATCATTCAGCATTAGCATTGAGAGAAGAGGAGCAGAGTAGAGAACTTGTGAAGAACACTCATGCACAGACATTGAATTAATAGGAAAGCTTTGATTCAATTTCATGGATGTGTTTATTCTCTGTGTGTTGTTGATATTATGTTGTTGCATATTTGCTTCCTATTTTGCCTATTGTATATATGCTGCATATGTGATTGCATGGCAGGTTCAAAATCTGAGGGAATGAGAGAATGAGTTTAAATCGTTTCTCTGTTTAAGCCGAGAGATTCCTGCATAGATTGCAGTGGAATACCTCCCCATAGAGTGCGCGAGGAGGCTGGACAATTAACCTCTCATCTTTGTTTGCTCAGAATTCATGCTGAGTTATTCGAACCATGCAGGTGAAGTGCAGGTTGAGTCGAAGTCTCAGAGGCAAGCCTGAGAAGAGAAGAACAGGAGGGCCGTGGTTAAATTCCATGGATATGTTTATTTTCTGTGTGTTGTTGGCTTTATGCCTTTGCGTTTTTGCTTCCTGTTACTAACTTCTTTCATATGCTGCTTATGTGATCTTATGGAAGAATTGAGTTCAGATTGGTTCTGAGTGAAAAGTTGGTGAAAGCTCAGGAGGGAGAGTACCTAGCTAGTATTGTGGAACAGACCCAGGTGAAGCCGAATGGGAGAAGTTTCAGAGTGAAGGACTCTTCAAGAGGAAGAGAATCGACGACTTGAACTCCTAGGAAAGAGTTAACCTACAAGCGCAAGTAGAACTTGGTTGCTATCGCACATCGGCATATCAGGGCTGGCGAGTGCAAAAGTTGCATGCACGTCGATATCGCGGGTAGCGATTTCAAGTTTCCGTGGAAGCGCCGACTTTCAGAGGAACACGTGGCACGTAATCTCAGGACGTCGGGTCTCGGGAGTTGAAGGGCAAGCAATTGGTCTCATAAGTCGTGAACTCGTGAGGGGCGAGACAGCGATACTCGGGTATCGATGACTCGGGACCTTGGAAGTCGAAGTGAAGTTATTTTGGGACTCATGGGAAGTGAAGCTGTTAGATCGTGAGATCGTGAGTCTCGGCATCTCGGTACGTCGGGTATCGGGAGTTGGAATCCCGAGTGGTTGGGAGCACGGAAGGAGAAGTTCCGATCCCCGAAGTAGAGAAGAAGAGAACAGAGAGGAGTGAACTGTGGGTGTAAAGAATGTGATAAGAAGGAAGGAGAACCGTTGAGTTCTTCGGGCCCATGGAAAGCGAAGGTCCTGGTGAAAGTGACTGTGCCGTCGAGGGAAAGAGGGGTTGCAGTCAAAGTGGTATCAGAGCGGTTAAGGAGTTCTCTTTGTTCTGGTAGCAGAGAGAATCAGGTTCCATAATGCCGCCCAGGAGAGAAAGGCAGTCACCTGATCGTGAGGAAAGGGATGCCTGAAGAAGGGGTAGACCAGCAGGGAATCCAGAGATGGAGCGTCAAATACGAGATCTGAGGGCGAGACTCGAAGAGATGGAGACCACCCAGAGGCATGGAGCTGGTACAACAGAGTTCAGTGATTCCCAGATTGAAGAGGAAGTTGGACACGACGCGGAAGAGGTCTCAACAGAAGATTCTTCAACCGAGCGGTTGATCAGAGCTATTTCGAGGATGAGCTCAAAGACAAAGATGGACATTCCCATCTATGAGGGAAGTCTAAATGCTAAGGAGCTGCTGGATTGGATCCGAGCACTTGACACCTACTTCTATTATGAGGATATCGAAGAGGACAAGAAGGTGAGACATGCGGTCACCAAGTTGAAGGGACATGCAGCCTTATGGTGGGACGAATTGCAGGCAGATAGGCACTACAAAGGCAAACAGAAGATCAAAAGCTGGGATCGGATGATCGCCAAGATGAAGGCAAAGTTTGATCCGAGGGATTACCAGATCACTCTGTTCAGGCGCATGCAGAACCTGAGACAGAAGCTGATGACGGTGAAAGAATACACCGAAGAATTCTACAGGCTCAACATTCGAGCTGGTCATCGGGAGAGTGATGACGAAAATGTGGCGAGATACCTGAACGGTCTCAGGTATGACATTCAGGATGAATTGAGCATGCTAACCATCCGCAAAGTTGAGGATGCATACCAGATGGCTCTGAAAGCCGAAGAAAAGCTGAGCTGCAAGCAGGGACAGCGAGGGCGAGGCAGAAGCCAGCCTAGAGGCAAAGTTGTTGCCCAAGAAAGAACTCAAAAGCCCAAGGAGGATTGGAAGAGGCCTCAGGGAAAAGATGAAAGAGGTGGAACCTCACAGCAGAGGCAACAAATTTTTGAGCCGAGGAGACAGCAAACATATCAGCAAGGAGATTACGCTAATGCCAATACATTTCCTCGTACCCGAGGTAGAGGAAGAGGCAGAGGAGGAATTATCACATGTTTTACATGTGGGAAATACGGTCACAAAGTTGTGGACTGTCCAGAAAGGAAAATGGATAGAGGAAAAACTCACGTCGCTGAAGCGCAGAGGCGTGACGTGGAGGATGAAGACACTGGAAGTGGGAAGTCACTGACAGTGCACAAGGTCCTTTTGAAGCCAGAGAAAGAGGTGGACATATCTCAGAGATGCCAACTATTCCAAACGACTTGCAAGACCAAGGGCTGGAAATGAAAGGTCATAGTGGACAGTGGGAGCACCGACAATCTCATTTCGACCAAGATGGTGGAGAAGCTGAAGATGAAAACGAACAAACACCCGAGTCCATACAAAGTGACATGGTTGCAAAAAGGACACCAGGTATGTGTTACAAAGCAATGCTTGGTCAATTTTAAGATGGGTGAATATAGGGATGAAATTTTGTGCGATGTCATTCCCATGGATGTCTGTCATGTATTATTGGGAAGACCATGGCAGTTTGACAGAAATGTTGTTCATGATGGGAGGATGAACACATACACCTTGGAGAAGGATGGGAAAACACACACGTTGCTGTCGATAAAGGACAAGAAGGTGGAGCCGGAAGTAACCAGAATGATACTTCTCATGAGTGGGAAAGAGCTTCTCACAGAGCTGGAGAAGAATGAAAATCCACAATTCTTTGTTGTCAGGAAGTCGAAAATTATCCTGACAAGCACAAGAGTGGATGACTTGTCGGAAGAGATTCAGGAACTGCTGGGAGAGTTCGCTGATATCATCATGGACGAACTACCTCGTTCGTTTCCACCAATGCGGAGTGTGAGTCACCACATTGACCTCATACCCAAAGAAAGTTTTCCAAATAAGGCAGTGTACAGGTTGACACCTCAAGAGAACGAGGAGGTCAAAAGGCAGGTACAGGATCTGCAGGACAAGGGACTAGTGAGAGAGAGTCTGAGTCCATGTGCTGCTCCAACAGTACTGAGCCCAAAGAAGGATGGAGGCTGGAGGATGTGTACAGACTCCAGGGCGATTAATAAGATCACCATCAGGTATAGATTTCCACTGCCGAGAATGGATGATCTGATGGATTCCCTGAGTGGGGAAAATTATTTTTCAAAGATTAACCTCAAGAGCGGATACCATCATATCCGGATGAGGGAGGGAGATGAATGGAAAACAACATTCAAAACAAACGAAGGTTTGTACAAATGGCTGGTCATGCAATTTGGGTTGACAAATGCGCCAAGCACATTTATGCGGCTGATGAATGAAGTCCTACGGGAATTCATTGGCAAATTTGTGGTCGTATACTTGGATGACATATTGATTTTCAGCAAGATGAAGGCTGAACACTTGAGGCATTTGGCCATTGTGATGAGAAGGTTACAGTAGGAGAAGCTGCTGATCAATTTGAAGAAATGCTCGTTTATGCAGACATAACTCATTTATTTGGGCTTTGTAATCTCGGAAAATGAACTGAAGATGGATCCTGAGAAGGTTGAAGTAATCAAGAATTGGCCATCGCCAAGGAATGTTTTTGAGGTAAGGAGCTTTCACGGTTTGGCAAGCTTCTACAGAAATTTCATTCAGAATTTCAATGGAATTAGTGTAGCAATGATGGACACTGTGAAAAAGCAGCATAAGGTTTTCCATTCGACAGCAGAGGCTGAATGGAGCTTCAATCTGTTGAAGCGGAAGATAACTGAGAAACCAGTGTTGGTGTTGCCTGATTTTTAGAAAACCTTCCAAGTGAAGTGTGATGCTAGTGGATATGTTGTCGGAGGGGTTTTAAGTTAGGATGACAGACCTATGGTGTATTACAGTGAGAAGCTAGAAGATGCAAAGCTGAAGTACTCCACATACGATAAGGAGTTATATGCCATCATACAGGCATTGAAAAAGTGGAGGCATTACTTGATACCCAAGGAATTCGTTTTGTATAGCGATAATCACGCATTGCAGTTTGTAAGTCAGCAGGAGAAGCTAAATCAAAAACATGCGAAGTGGGTGGAATACATGCAGAATTTCACATTCGTGATCAGGCACATTTCGGGGACTGTGAACAAGGTAGCTGATGCCTTGAGAAGGAAATGTTTGTTGCTACAGGAGTTCAGACTCAAAACCTTGTGTTTTGAAAATTTAAAAGATATGTATGCAGAGGAAGCAGACTTTGGCGAGGCATACGAGGCAGCCAAGAACCCAGTTCTCAGGGATAGGAGTTCGTGGCTAAACTACCTGATCCAGGGTGGATTGTTGTTTCGGGACAATCAATTGTGCATTCCAGATTGCTCTATGAGAGAGAATTTGGTGAAAGAAAAGAACAGTGGAGGCTTAGCAGGTCATTTTGGGCATGACAAAACATTTGCCAAGTTGAGCGAATCATATTATTGGCCGGGCATGCATGCAGATGTAAAAAGATTTGTTGACCGATGCCGGATATGTCAACACGCGAAAGGGCGAAAGCAGAACACAGGGTTCTATCATCCATTGCCCATACCTGAAAGGCCATGGGAAGCTATCAGTATGGATTTTGTGTTGGGTTTACTGAGAACTCAGCGAGGAGTTGATTCCATCTTTGTGGTGGTGGACAGGTTTTCAAAGATGGAACATTTCATATTGTGTCATAAGACCAGTGATGCGACCCACATTGAAAAATTGTTTTTCAAAGAGATTGTCCGATTGCATGGATTGCTGAAGAGCATAGTCTCGGATCAGGACACGAAATTCATAGGTCATTTTTGGAGGACGCTCTGGAAAAATCTGGGGACTAATTTGTCTTTTATCTCATCATACCATCCGCAGATGGAAGTGGTCAACAGAAGTCTGGGGGATCTGTTGAGGAGTCTGGTGACAGAACACCACAACAGTTGGGATCAAATATTACCACAAGAAGAATTTGCGTACAACGATTCAGTGAATCGGATTACAGGTAAAAGCCCGTTCCAAATTTTGTATGGAACACAGCCGAGGGGAGTGTCTGAGCTTACGGAGCCAGTACAGGCTGAAACTAGCAGTGCGAGAGCTGAGGAGTTCGCTAAGGCAATGCAAGAACTTCACACGCAGGTGAAGCAGCGACTGATGAAGGCGAACCAGGAGTATAAGCGCAGAGACGATCAAAGAAAGAGACAGCTTTAGTTTGAAGTTGGAGACATGGTTCTAGCGCACTTGAGAAAAGAAAGGTTCCCAAGGGGAACATACAACAAGCTCAAGATGAAGAAAATGGGGCCGTGTAGAGTCCTGAAGAAGTTTGGCGAGAACGCATATGAGATTGAGTTACCAGAGGGCATTGGGATATCCCCGATATTTAATGTCTCGAACCTATACCCATATAAGGCCGAAGATGCAGGAACTGGGAGTGTTGAGGAACCAGTAATCCAATGGCAGAAGCAGTTGCCAGTTGCACAGAAGCCTGAGATGGAGTGCATACTGGACAAGAGAGTAGGCAGGAAGACCAGGAGAAAGCAGTATTTTGAGTACCTAGTGAAATGGAGGAACCACCCAGTGGAGGATGCCAGCTGGGAGACAGAGGCAGTGATACATAAGCATGGGCATAGTGTGCAGGAGCTCATGGACAGGAGCCCATGAAATCTTTTGAGTCGAGGAGTATGATGCAGGAGCATCTACGACTTCATCAAGCGAGCCAGCGCGTGGAGGAAAGAACATACAGCTGGACAGCGCCAGCACATGCATTTTTGAATTACTTTGAAAAGATTGTTGCATCGTTGTTTGAATGAAAGCATTCATATGAAGCGCCTTTGTATTGTATTGTAGATAAGAAGGCATTTAATAGTTTTAATGCTGTTAGATAGGAATTAACTGTAGATTAGATAGTTTTGGCTTTCGAGAGGGAAAACGGAATATAGGAACCCTCCTTTGTACATTGTATTATCATTCAGCATTAGCATTGAGAGAAGAGGAGCAGAGCAGAGAAATTGTGAAGAACACTCATGCACAGACATTGAATTAATAGGAAAGCTTTGATTCAATTTCATGGATGTGTTTATTCTCTGTGTGTTGTTGATATTATGTTGTTGCATATTTTCTTCCTATTTTGCCTATTGTCTATATGTTGCATATGTGATTGCATGGCAGGTTTGAAATCTGAGGGAATGAGAGAATGAGTTTAAATCGTTTCTCTGTTTAAGCCGGGAGATTCCTGCATAGAGTGCAGTGGAATACCTCCGCATAGAGTGCGTGAGGAGGCTGGACAGTTAACCTCTCATCTTTGTTTTCTCAGAAGTCGTGTTGGGTTATTCGAACCGTGCAGGTGAAGTGCAGGTTGAGTCGAAGTCTCAGAGGCAAGCCTGAGAAGAGAAGAACAGGAGGGCCATGGTTAAATTCCATGGATATGTTTATTTTCTGTGTGTTGTTGGCTTTATGCCTTTGCGTTTTTGCTTCCTGTTACTTACTTCTTTCATATGTTGCTTATGTGATCTTATAGAAGAATTGAGTTCAGAGTGGTTCCGAGTGAAAAGTTGGTGAAAGCTCAGGAGGGAGAGTTCCTAGCTATTATTGTGGAACAGACCCAGGTGAAGCTGAACGGGAGAAGTTTCAAAGCAAAGGACTCTTCAAGAGGAAGAGAATCGACGACTTGAACTCCTGGGAAAGAGTTAACCTGCAAGCGCAAGTAGAACTTGGTTGCTATCGCACATCAGCATATCGGGGTTGGCGAGTGCAAAAGTTGCATGCACGTCAATATCGCAGGTAGCGATTTCCAGTTTTCGTGGAAGCGTCGACTTTCGGAGGAACACGTGGCACGTAATCTCAGGACGTCGGGTCTTAGGAGTTGAAGGGAAAGCAATTGGTCTCATAAGTTGTGAACTCGCGAGGGGCGAGATAGCGATACTCGGGTATCGGTGACTAGGGACCTTGGAAGTTGAAGTGAAGTTATTTTGGAACTCGCGGGAAGCGAAGCTGCGAGATCGCGAGATCGTGAGTCTCGGCATATCGGTACGTCGGGTATCGGGAGTTGGAATCCCGAGTGGTTGGGAGCACGAAAGGAGAAGTTTCGATCCCCGACGTAGACAAGAAGAGAAGAGAAAGGAGTGAACTGTGGGTGTAAAGAATGTGATAAGAAGGAAGGAGAACCGTTGGGTTCTTTGGGCCCGTGGAAAGCGAAGGTCCTGGTGAAAGCGACTGTGCCGTCGAGGGCAAGAGGGGTTACAGTCATCCTCTGGCTGAAAAAATCATGGAATCCTGTCCATGAGCTATTGCACTGACCTTCCATGCTTCTGGATGTCTGCTTCGCTTACCAAACTGGCATCTTCTATTGGTTGTCCTTTCCACTCTACCAAATATTCAAAATATTTTTTCCTTCAAGTCTTCTTGCCAATTATTTGATCTATGATATACTCCATCTGGGGATTTTCTGCTACAGGCATCTTCTTTTTCCATTGGATCTTCCTCTGATCTTTGGGTCCTTTGGTTCTATCTTCCATGTAAGGATATAGGTCTACAATGTTGAATATGGATGATATACCCACATCTTCTAGCAGTTCTATCTCATAAGCATTCTCACCAAATTTTCTTAGGATTTTGCACGATCCTATCTTCTTCAACTTTAGTTTATTATATGTTCCTCTTGGGAACCTCTCCTTCCTAAGATGTGCTAGAACTTGATCTCCAACTTCAAATTGAAGTTTCCTCATGTGTCGATCAGTTCTACATTTGTATTCACTACTACTCTTCTTCAACTGCTCTTTGATCTGATTATGAAGCTCCTGTATTTCTTCTACGAAGTCTTCGTCTCCAACGCTCCTAAATTCACTCTTCTCCAGATCTATTAAATCTAATACTCCCCTTAAGTTCATTCCATACACTCTTTGAAATGGAATTTTTCTTGTACTTCGGTTCACTGAGTCATTATATGCAAACTCTACTTGTGCTAGAATCTGATCCCACTAGCTATGATGTTCAGTGACCAAACTCCTTATAAAATCCCCTAAACTTCGATTCACCACCTCAGTCTGTCCATCCATTTGAGGGTTACATGAAGAACTAAAGGACAGTTTTGTTCCCAGCTTCTTCCACAATGTTCTCCAGAAATAACCAACAAATTTGGTATCTCTGTCTAAAACAATACTCCTGGGCAATCCATGGAGTCTCACAATTTCTTGAAAAAAAAGTTAGCAATGTGTGTTGCATCACTAGTCTTCTAGCATGGGATTACGTGTGCCATATTTGAAAATCTGGCCACTACCAAAAATATGGAATCACTTCCTCTTTGTGTCCTTCACAATCCCAACACAAAATCATTACTTATTGCATCCCAAGACCTCTCTGGAATAGGAAATGGTTGATACAACCCAATATTTTTATTCCTTCCCTTTGCATACTAGAAAATCTTATATGTGTTCACAAACCTATTCACCTCTTCTCTCATACCTAACCAATAATATGAACCGTTCAAATGTGAAAACATTTTGTCATGGCTGAAATGTCAGGCTAGACCTCCACTATGCTTTTCCTTCAGAAAATTAACCCTCATCAAACACTTTGGTATGCACAATTGGCATCCTTTGAACAACAACCCATCCTGAATCGGATATTTGTCCCACTGGCTTCTGTCTCTGAGAGCATGATTCTCACATGCTTGATATGCTTCCTTGAAATCCAGATCATAATGATACATTTCCTTAAGGTGGTCAAACCCCAAGGTCTTCACTTGAAATTGTTGTAGAATTAGACATCTTCTGCTCAATGCATCAACAACCTTGTTAGCATTACAAGAAATCTATTTAATGACAAAAGTGATTTTTTTCACAAACTCTATCAATTTGGCATGTCTCTGGTTAAATGTCTCTTGTTTGGTTATGAATTGTAAAGCCTGATTATTGCTATACAAAACAAAATATTTTGGAATGAGATAGTGCCTCCATTTCTTCAAGGCTTGAATTATGGCATAGAACTCTTTATCATATGTGGGGTACTTTTTCTTATCATCGTTCAATTTCTCTCTGAAATATGCAACATGCCTATTATCTTGGCTCAAGACTGCTCCAATTGCAACTCCACTTGCATCACATATCACCTCAAATGTTTTTCTGAAATTCGGTAATACCTGAATCAATAGTTCTGTTATCTTCTCCTTCAATATATTCAATCTCTTCTCGGCCTCTTCTATCCATTTGAAATTCTTATGTCTTTTCTTCACTATATGCATCATTTGTGCACCAATCTCACTAAAATTTATGATGAACTTTCGGTAAAAAATTGATAATCCATGGAAGCTTCTTACCTCAAATGTAATCCTTGGTGACGACCATTCTCTGATTGCTTTCACCTTTTTGGGATCGATGTTTAATTCATTCTAGGAGATCACAAAACCCAAATATGTGAGTTATGTCTTCATGAAAGAGGATTTCTTTAAATTGACCAACAGGTTCTCTCGATGTAACCTCTTCATTACTAATGTTAAGTTCCTCAAATGATCTTCTTCAGTTTTACTGAATACCAGTATATCATCCAGATATACGATTACAAAATTTCCAATAAAATCTTTCAACACTTCATTCATCAACCTATTAAAATTACTCGGGGCATTTGTTAAGCCAAATGGCATAACAAGACATTCATACAATCCCTCATTTGTCTTGAAGGATATTTTCCACTCATCACCTTCTCTCATCCTTGTATGATGATATCCTCTTTTCAAATCTATCTTTCAAAAATAGTTTTCTCCACTCAAGCTATCCATTAATTCATCCATCCTTGGCAATGGAAATCTGTACCTAATGGTGATCTTATTTATGGCCCTTGAGTCTGTACACATTCTCCATCCTCCATCCTTCTTTGGACTCAACACAGTTGGTAATGTGCATGGACTCAAGTTTTCTCTAACTAAAACTTTATCTAACATATATCGAACCTGTCTTTTCACCTCCTCATTCTCTTGAGGTGTTAGTCTATACACTTCTTTGTTCAAAAACCTTTCTATTAGTATCAAGTCAATGTGATGGTTGATACTTCTGATAGGTGGTAATGAGCTCGCCAACTCATCCACTACTATGTCAGCAAAAATTTCCAATAGCTCCTGAATTTCCTCAGGAAAATCCTCCATAGAAGTACTTGTAAGGATAACTTTCGGCTTCCTCACTATAACAAACTGCATCTCCCATTCGTTCTTAACTTCACTCAGGAGTTCCTTCCCAATCATGAGAAGTATATTCCTGTTGGCTTCTTCCTTTACTTTATTCTCTTCAATTGGCAACAACATATGTGTCCTACCATTCTTCTACAAGTTATAATATTTATTATTCCATCATGAATGGCATTCCTATCATACTGCCATGGTCTTCCCAAAAAATCATGACATACATCCATGGGAAACACATCACACAAAATTTCATCTCTATATCCTCCTATTTTAAATTCAACTAAGCATTTCTTAGTGATTGTTACCTAATGACCTTTCTACAACCATGATACTTTATACAACGTTGGATGTAAAGTGGTCTCTAGCTCCAATTTATCCACCATATATGTGGATACTAAATTATCAGTGCTCCCACTGTCAATTATCACCTTGCATACTATGTCTTTAGTCTTGCAAGTTGCCTTGAACAAACTATTCCTCTGCACCAACATTTCAATCTATGGCTCTGCTTTTAAGAGAACTTTATTCATCATCAAATATGTCCCATCTTCTGCATCTTATGCCTCAACATATCACTTATGTCCTTCTGAAATGTGAGATTCACCTCCCTCTTTCTTCCTCTCGCGACATTTCCAAGACATGTGTCCTACCTTTCCATAGGTATAAAACCTTATCTCTTCTCCTCTACCTCTTCCTCTTCCTCTAGGAAAAGAGTTTCTACCACCACTCTGCCTTCCTTGGGAACTCCCTCCTCTCTCAGAGTGACTATGTGGTTTTTCCACCTCACCTTTGTTCTTATGTGTCTTTCCATGGGAAACTCCTTTGCCTCTGTTAAAGATTCTATCTCTATTTTGTTGAATTTTCTTTCTATCCAAATTCTCCTCAGCTTTCAGCACAATATGGTACACATCTTCTACTATCCTTATTGTCATCATGTTGATCTCATCCTAGATATCATATCTCATGCCATTGATGTACCTAGAATTTTTTTATTAGTCTCTCTCTTTTTTTCCATCGTTGATGTTCAGTCTTTAGAACTACTCTGTGTACTCCTTCACAGTCATTCCTTTATGTCTTAGGTTCTGCAACCTTCTGAACATATTTATCTGGCATTCCTTGGGTATGAATTTTTCCTTTAGGTTGGCTACCATTCGATCTCAACTCTTAATATTTTGTTTTCCTTTGCTTCACTTTCCATCTTGTAGTTCATCCCACCATAATTATGCATGCCCTTTCAACCTGGTGACAACATGTTTCACCTTTTTATCCTCATTGAAATCCTCATAGTCAAAATACTTGTCCATTGCTCGTATCCAATCAAACAATTCTTCGACGTCTAAATTACCTTCATACATTGGGATGTCTATCTTTTCTCTAGCTCCCAACTTAACAAATGCTTTCAGCAAGTGCTCTTCCACAACATCCTCCACTGCAATTTCTTCAACTTCCACTTCTGAATTTTCGGCATCACTGACATCTCCAATATCAGGTGCTCTCCTTTTTTTTGTTTCCATGGCATCCAACCTTGCACGTAGTTCTCTCATCTCCCTTTCCATAACTCTATTTTCTACAGGTGGCTCTACACATCTCCGGGGAAGCATTATGTTGACGTATCTGATACCACTCAATGATACCATCCTACTTCTCTGTCTCCTTGAATTACATAAATCAATTCTAAATCTACTCTGATACCACTTGATTGCACAACCCCCTTCCCTCTTGGGGATTTTGCAACCTCCCGGTCCTGGATGTTCAAAATTATCAAACCGAATTGGTTCTTCAGGCCTTCAACAAACCTTGAGAAATTTATACACTCACACAGGTCCCCTTGATGTCGCATTCAAGTTCGAACTACTCACACCTCCGCTCTCGACTCTTGGCGACACCGATTAGTGAGTACTAGTCTTGCGCTAAAATATGTAAGACTAGTATTCACATATAAAACTATTGGGAAAATATGTATATAATGTTCAAAGATTTTATTTATTGAAGATAATTCTTTATGTTATATCAAATGGGTTTTATTTTATAATATTTAAGACTTTAATATTTTTTATTTTTTAATTTGGAAAAGGAAGAAAATCTCTCTCTCTCTCTCTCTCTCTCTCTCTCTCTCTCTATATATATATATATATATATATATATATATATATATATATATTGTTTTAATTATATTTTATAGTGATGAGGATTTATATTGAAGTGTTTTTAGAGAAATATAAAGAAAAAAGTTGGGATTTTACCCTTTAAAAATAAGATTGAATAAGTACCTAACATACAATTATAGGGTTTTCTTGTGAAAATTAACAAAATTTGGTTGGTTCTTGGAGCGATCATTGAAACCTATATATTTGGCACCAGTACTTTCCCTTGATCCCTTATATGGCCACCACTGATGGAGGTGGTGCCACCCCATCCTACAAGAACGTGGTGGCTAGAAGAAGGTATATACCTTCCCTCCTGAACTCAGAACCATAAAAGTGGGGATCTGAACAAACTATGTCGTAGGTGAAGGCCATCCCAAATTCCCAGAGCCCAATGGAAGAGGAACATCAAAAACCTCCTTCACCCACACCCCCCATGGGTAATCAACATGATCAGAAGCCAAAGAGGTCTACATGTATTCCCCAAACAAAGGAAATCGCACATTATGAGATCCAAATACCAATCATGGCGCATCATATCCAATATATGCAAGATCATGCCCTAATCTGTAAATTCATGGGATTATGGCCCTTAAAAAAGGAACTCCTCTGGTGTATTAAAACTCGATGGAATATCAAATGAAATGTGGATCTAAAGTTGGGTTCAAAATGCTTCTTTATGGCCATATCTAATCTGACCAAAGATGGAGAAATAATATTTCAGAGTGGCTCGTATTTCTTTAATTCATCTAGGATTTACGTTCGAATATGGAAAGAGAATTGCAATCCTTAGAAAGAGATGGCAGGCCTAGTCTGGATATGTTTGTACTCCCTCTTGTAAGAATACTTGCACCCATAGATCTTAGAGGGTATAGGCAACATGTTGGGATCCTTTGTTAGAATGGAAGATGCTACCCATCAAGGAAGGTACACTTCATATGCTAGGATTTGTGTTTATATTTACGTTTTAAAGGCCTTACCAGCCTAAATCAGCCTCAGATTTAGGGATAGTGAGTGGATCCAAATGATTGACTATGAACACATACCTTTCTAGTGCCACAAGTTGCATGCCCATGGAAATATATTTAGGTATTTCCCCCTAAATAAATAGGTGAACCAACCTAAATCCCAACAAGAAAAAAATGAAGAAGGATTTGAAAAGGTTCCAACGAGGAGAAAGGTCCTCCAAAAATCAACTCATCATCTTAATCCTACAAGCCCTAGAATCAGTAATCGCTTTGAGAAACTAGCAACAATTGAGGAAAAAAAGAGTGAAATGCAAACAATGATGTAGTAAACTCAGCCGAACAATCCCAGATCCAACCTAAATATCCCAAACCCAAAGGTCAAGGGATCCCAGATCCAGATCTGCATCAAGAAAAAAACCTAATCAAAGTCCAGGATTGAGGAAATGAAGAGTTTAGAGAAAATAAAAATAGATACAGAATATTATGAGGAAATGGAACTAGAAGTATTGGACCTCCAAATCATAGTTTTATCTTGTGCAAGGAAGGAATCCCACTCAATCCCAAAAAACCAAATCCATCTCCTGAAATCATCTCTCCTTAAATCAAAGTGCAAGGAAAAAGCATGAGCTAATAAAAAAGGTAAGAATTCTACTACTTCTTCTCCTGGCATAAGAAAATTTTCAACAAAAGAAACAACCAAAGTAACCAAAGAGGATAAAAAAGAGGAATACCTTCTAATAAACAATTATTACAAGAATTCTAGGCAAACTCCTAGTCAATTTGGGAAGGATAAAGAGCATGGAGGAAAATTTCTTGTCCCAAACTCCCCATTCTCAATGAAATTAATCAATTGGAATATAAGAGGAATTAACAACCCAAGAAAATACAAATCCTTAAAAACTTTAATTTCTAAAGAAAAATTGTCTATAATAATGATACAAGAAACCAAATGTTCATTATAAATCCTTTAAAATATAGCCTAAAAATGCCGGTGAGGATTCCATTCAATTGATATTTATGCAATTGGAGCCTTAGGTGGCTTGGAAATCCTTTGGCACCCCTATGTTGTCCTCCTTAATCAGTTATTTTCCACCCACCACTCCCTTTCTGCAGTTTTCCAACTAGTGGGTTCATCTCAGGTAGGAATGATCTCCAATGTTTACATCCCCCAAACCATTCACGATAAAGTAGAATTTATAAATTCCCTTCATAACCTTCATCCACTAACTTCCCTTAACCCATGGATCTTGGGGGGATATTTCAATATAATTTCTTCACTGTGAGAAAAACAGGGGGGGTTAACCGCCTAGACTAAGATTTAGAGAGGTTTAAGGACACTCTTCAAGAAATTATGTTGGTTTATTGGGAAACCAATAATGGTGTATTTACACTGAATAACCATAGCAGAGGTTCCCAAAAAATATCCTCTCATTTGGACCATTTCTTGGTTTCAGAATCCCTTCTCTGCCTCAATTATGCCTTAGACACCTCTATGTTGCCTTTTGAGGGGTCGAAACACTAGCCGATGAGCATAACCATAGAAATCCAAGCTATTCCAAAGAACCATCCCTTTTGTTTTGAACCTTTTTGGTTAAACAACCACTCCTTCTAGGAAAATTTTGAAAGATGGTGGAAATCAGAAGCAATCCAATAGGGCTCTCTAATGAACCACCTGCAGCAACGCCTAGAAATTTAAAAATAAATAAATTAAGAAATGAAACAAGGAATAATTTGGTAACATATTTTCTGAAAAAACTATTCTAACAGAGAAAAGGAAACAATTTCAACAAGAGATTATAACCAAAGGGAACACAGAGGATATTATAAAGGAGGAGATGAGATTACAATATATATATATATATATATATATATATATTTCAATAGTATGAGATTGTGATGCAGCCCCCCTCCCCTTCGAGGTTCTGCGACCTCACAGTCTCTGGATCGTTCCAAGTGTCGATTCAAATTGACTCTACGGGCTCTTGAATGAACCCAAAAATTATACACAAGCCCCTTTTCTTCATTTGGCACAGGTCCTGTGATACACACACCTTTTGTTTGTGCTTTCTCGCACTTCTCAATTTTTGAGCGCTAGCTCCTCTTCACTAGCCCCTTCTCCCATGCGACTCTGGGTTGTGACCTTGTGATAATACACGATTGCGAGAACGAGAAATAGTGGTTTCTAACCAACCCGCTTTTCTTCCCACAATCCTCCTTGTGCTGCCATGTATCTCTTCGTGAATATCATGGTTCCAATTGTGGCCCGCTCCAAGAATATTATCCTTCGCACAAGTCCTGGTTATGAAATCCTTCTCATCCATCGATCTCATGATCTTGGTGATAATGTGGGAATCAATGCTTCAGATCTATTCCCTTTCAACCTATAGATGAGATCTTCTTCCCCTAGATCAACGATTGTGATCCATTCGCAAATCTGCACTTTGGGTGTTTGAAATCTCAAACCTAGCTCCTCCCGTATGTCAATTCTTGTATTTAACGATCTATGGACACCTGTCCTATAATCAATGGCTCTGCTCCTCCTTTGGATGTTTGACCTTTCAACTTGGATCAATGGTCCTGTAACCCTCTTCTTGATCGACGACCGAGATTTCCTCCGGGTCTCCGGACTTCTAAGCTCTCAAATCTCAAATCTTTTTTCTTCTCCTCAAATCCGCGGAATCCTACCACGTGTCCTCTTAGATCATATGTCTATGAATCTCTCTAGAACTTTACCAAGAGTTCATCGATTTC
>JASDQU010100824.1:110090-145722 GCA_032191745.1 Picea mariana | reverse complement strand
CTCCTTCACCTCACACAGATCAGGAGGAGGCAACACATATTCCTCCTCCTCCTCTTTCACCTCACCTAAATGAGAATTCCATACCTATTCATCATCCTTCTGTTTTACCTCACCTAGATGAGAAGGAATGACCTATTCATAATCCATCATCTTCCACTACAGACAAGGCCTCTCTCTCTCTCTCTCTCTCTCTCTCTCTCTCTCTCTCTCTCTTTGTGTGTGCGTGTGTGCATGTGTATATATATAGTGTTTTTCTGATATTGATCATGTTGATTATGTACTTAATTTGTATGTTAATGTTGATGTGTATATTGTTAGGTCATGTTAGATATGTTTAATGTTAAATGTGTTTGATAAATTTGTATGTTAAATGATGCTTGTTAGATGTGTGTGATGAAGATGTTATAAAATGCTTGTCTTTTGTTAGATGTGATTACAATGATGATGCCCTGTTAAATTATTAGATATGTGTGCTAGCTAATTAATGGCATTTATATGTGCTAGAGGTATATATAATTATATGATGTTAGCTAGCGAATATAAATGTGTATTTTAGATGTTGTTTATGTTTGTTATAAGATGGTTATGATCATGATATTTATTTTTATAAATTACAAAGTTCAATATGGTTGAAACTATAATTATAAAATTGAAACTATAATTGCATAGATAGTTCATTATACATATTCATTCAAACTATTTTTTTTATTTTTTTCAAAAAGAAAATTATAGATAAATAAATATTATTTTTCATTGCACTAGTTACTCTTTTTTAATAGACTCTACTACACTAAAAATTGTTCTTATAAAAAGTTATGATCTCTAATGATAAGCATTCTATTGGATTTAAAATTTTGTGGATGCACATCTTCCTATTGTTATTTTTGTCATTATTTCGTAAGTCAATTTCTATCAAATTTTAAAATATTAGTTCATTAACGGTGGTTTTACTCAACATTGGGGGCATAATTTTATAAATATTTTCAAAAGAAATGATAAAAGTATGTAAACTAACAAACACTACTTTAGTTAAACACCAAATTATCACAAAATCATGTTATAAATTTAATTTTTTAATTATAAACCACATTATTTGTTAATCTTACTTTTAAATCGACAAAATAAATTACCATAAACTCAGTTTTTGAGTCATCATGTTAAAATATCCTAAAAAATGTTGTACTATTAAATTTTCATATCAACCATATTATTACATCCAATTATATCAACATAAAAAGTAGAATTCCATATCTCATTAAAAGTTCAACTGGACATTTAACATTTTTCAGGATTTCACAAGTGGAAATAATTAAAGAAGATGAAACACTTTTAAATATATGCAATGACATATAAATATGTTCAAATAAAAATTGTTCCATGTAATAAAAAATAATTTGAAAGACAAACACATTACGCATCAAAATGACTATTAACCAACTAAAATTGTTTAAAGATATGTTATAATTAACTTAACATTTCATCTATCATAAGATGAAAAAAAAACAATATAATTAACGAAATAAAGAGTATAATAAAAAGATACAACAAGAGTATTAAATATGAGATAAAACATGTACATATCACTCTCTATTTACATCACCCTCATTATCTTCCCTGCTTGACATGATAACACTTTTGCTCTCAAAATTATGTTTTGATCTAGGGTTGTGTTTTAATACAAACCACCAATCCCTATCCAACACATATGGGTAAAAAAACACTTGGTTGCAGTTTTCTGAGAAAACATAAGGATCCTTAGCTTCATCCCACATATTTTTAGAGTTGATACATATCATCCCATTATCACGATATTCCTTTACATTATTTCCATCAAAGGTGTCCCACTACTTGCACCTAAAAATAACACCTTGGAAAGAAGATAATCCCACTTGAATGATCTCTTGTATCTTTCTGACGTAACCTAACTTCCTCTTTAGGGTGTTTTGATCAGGGTGGCTAGCACAACTATATTGGTCTAACTTGACTTCCACTCCATAGTCTTGTGGCATGTGAACATCATTCACATCTTCTGTGTGAAAATTATGTCCATATTCCCACATAGATGAGAATATATGCACCTATAAAAAAGTAAACAAATCACATTGTCAATATGTGTCTAATAACCCAACCATTAAAATATAAAATAATATAGATGTACTTACAATTCAAATTTTCATTACGATGTTAAAAATTATGTACACAAAAATATTATTACTGAGTTGTTGCAACCGATCCCTATGTTTAGTGCATCCTCTTATTCACGTGGGTAATGACTAGATGCACAATATTCCTTCTAGCTTGGTAGAAAACCTAACTGTTGGGGCATATCATTGACATATTTTCTTTTATATGGTCATGATAAGGCATGCTTCTACCATTCAACCGTCTAAATTCTTTCATGTCACTTTCTCATTTCCTCCTCTTATGTTCATACAATGCAACCCACGACTGTGTTGCCTATGAATTGTAAAGAATGAATTTATTGATGGCATCAATTTATGAATTCGTTGATGTATTCATGAAATCAAACTAACATATATTACATATGAGATCATGAAAATATACATTATGAATTTTAGTGTAAATAGTTATTGTGTAGAAATTTGACAAACGATAAGTCACTTACTATTTATCAAGAGTCTTTTTCCATTTGTTTGGAGAATCTCCCCTTCTCTTTTGTCTTCATCCCTTTCATCGTCCCAAATCATTTCACCTAGTGTGTTGTCAATATTCTTAATGTACTCACTAGAATAATAGAAATAATCATATGATGTGTACCCCTCTTCCATAGACCCCTTGGGTTTTTCCCTTTGACAAACATATCCTTTAAATTTCTTTATGCACCTCTCTAAAAAAAAATCCAATGACAGGAGACCACCCTAACTAAGTCAACCTCATTTTCTAGGTGAATTAGAAGTCAACCTGCAAGTCCATGAAACTCGGTGGTAGTTCCTTCTCTAACATACAAACAATATCAACTACCTCTTGACGCCACCATGGAATGATAGTCATATGAATATCCTTCGATGTGATCCAATGTACAAATGAAGATAATTTAAATATGGAATGCCTTAGATCATGGTGGAATTCATGGTTCACACACCCACACATGAGCAAAGGATAATGACACTACAAAGTAAACACATAAAAAATTAATTATGTTTTATCCCATGGCATAAAAATAAAAATTACAAACAATCGAATCATATTTTTGACATGTGTCATACCTTTATAAGGTTCAAATGGTCATGTGATTTCAACCTTGACAAATGGTATTGATGCACAATGAAGCAACGTCACAGGGAAGACCTATATAAATAAGGCTCCTTCACACCCAATATAACCTCATTTTCCAAAGAAATATCTTCTTTCTTAAAAATCCATGGCACATCACCTTCTTTGAAAGCCCAAGTGGGACGAGCCTATCCTCTAATTTCTTGTCTTGGCCAATGTTTCTTTTTAGTGTTTTAAGAAATAAGATCTATCCTCAGCCAATGTGTCAGTTTATTTCAATGATATGTGCATCCATAAAGAAGATGAAACATTTTAAATATATGCATGGGATCTAGTAAGTGGGAAATATTAAGATGCTCCCAATAGAGGAGCTCATAAAAGATATATTTCATTTTCATCCCAATGGAAAATTTCTCAACATAGGTCTCAAATAATTATGGATCATCGAACATAGGCTCTCCATTTGAATCGATAATTTATGTCATCTTCTTATCCTTCTCTCTCTCATATGATCTATGCCATTCTATTGGTGTCATTATTGTATGCCTTTGGGTTCTCTCTGGTTTACCATTGAAAGAGGATTTTTCTCTTCTATAGGAATTTTCTTCTAGGAGGAATACACTTGAGTAGTCATACACTGGCTTTCATAGGTGTTTGGACCACCTAGCATTCAAAGAAGTTCCAGAACATTTACATCCATAATATCCTTTAGTTACAAGACCTATGAAATTATTGTATACATAACACATTATCATTTAAGATAGAATGTCAATCATAGTGAATTAAATATGAAAATAAATATTTTTGCGTATATAAACAAATATATAAACATGTTAATTACGAGATCAAACTCCTAATCCTAGATAATCATGTGTGGTGTAAGCACATATTCCATACAACATTAAACTCCTCTTTGTTTCCATGGGTCTTTATACATCGTATACATGTATCATTTACCATAATTCCTTCAATTCATTTACCAATGGTTGTAGGTGTACATCCATATTGTTCACTTGTCTTGTACCAGGGACTGTAAGAGCCAACATAAGATGTTCATTATTCAAAAAAAAACATGGGGAGATATTTTTATTGATCACTACTATAGGACAAATAGAATAGTTGGTGTTTTGGAGGGAATATGGGTTCATGCCATCCATTTCTATGCTGAGTAGTAGACTTTGTACTTCATCCTTGAATTTTTATGGCCATGTATTCTTTGTATGCTTCATGGCTATTGAATATGTTGGGATTCACATAACTCCCGACTCACTTCTGTGCGAGGGATGCCATCCCTACAACATATCTAATTATTTGCAATGAAATAGCCTTTGAATCATGGGGATTATAGGCATGTGCCTCAATATATTATGAGTAGGACCATGCAATTTACCATTTTCATTTGATTTATGGTACTTGTCATTCCCACATTTTAGAGATATTTCTTTGTTTGCATATTATCCTCTATATATATTACAATCATTTGTACATGCATGATATGATATATACTCAACAACCAACATTTTTAACAACTTCTCTTCCTCTTCGTAGCTACCAGGAAAAATATTATCCCTAGGAATAACCTTATTTTTCAATATCCTGGAATTAGTGGGAAATAGAAACGTACAAATTCATTTAACATTTATAAAAGAAACCATTTCTAATGTTGATTGAGTGACACGATTTCTAAAAATTAATATAAAGAACTTGCAGGCCAATTACCTCAATATTTCCAACAAACATGTGTTCTACATGACAAAATTTTCTTTCATAATTTTGTATAGTAACATTGTTGTCACAAGTTGGGTAGACTTTGATCGGGCACTAAGTCAAAAGAGAGGGGTGGTGTAAGTATATTTTAGGCTTTAAAAAATGGTATAACTAATATGAGAATCATCCCCTAACCCGTCGTTCTGGAATGTGTCTAACAACATTGTCTCCATGGAATTCGTATACCGTAAGTAATCATCCATACCAACCTCTTTTTGATTGCCTCGATTTCCAGCTTTTGAAGAACTACTATTGTTGTATTCATTCCTAATTGGTGAATCTGGACGTAGTGGGAATTGAATAGGTGGTTTATTCAACCATTATTGGTACGATTCCTCTCTGAGTTGTTCTCTCATTGCATCCTTCTCTTAGATTGACATTGTTATGGTGTGCAACAAAATTTGGCAGGTAGGTTTCTCATCATTAGAAGAATCCTAATTTCAAAAATATTGAACATTAGTACATCGATGATATTAGTAAGCAAAATGCAATAATTTTTTTTTTTTCAAATTACGTTATATCAAATAATTATTACCATCATCGACCCAGGATTGCGGCTAGAAGACAGAATGTCACAATTAGAAGGGTAAAGTGGTTTTCCATTTTCATATACCAACTGCTAGCAGTATGTTGCTCCTGATAAGACATTCTTACGTTTTTGAACTAGTCTTGGAATATTTTCTACATCTGAACTCGATTCTGAATAAGGATCCTACAAATTTGGATACATTTTTATTCATATTGACATGGATAAAAAAATATCAAGTGAGATAATCAAAACAAAAATAAAATAAGTTAAACTTACAAAAAATACAAAGGGAGAACTCCACGATTGACTTTGAGCAATATGGAATGGACTAGAATTTGAAGAATTGGCCATTTGATCATATAATAAGGTTTTCTCCATGTATTTTGGCAAAATTAACAATAAATTTTCATATACATATCTAAAATAAATTTTGAGGACCATAACAATCTGAGTTTGAATATGGTTTTGAAACCATTTTTTAAGAATAAGGCGAGATAAAATGTAAAATGTATACTGAAGTATTGTAAGTCATGTGAATTCATCCTAAACGATAATTTGAAATAAATATATCAGTTTATGTGCAAATAAAATTTCAAATAACTTTAAAATCATCCCAGTTCTTTTAAAACCCACAAACGCACCGATGTGCATATTAATAATAAGCACTAATGTGTTGAAAAATTAATCACACCGTGTTTTAAGATTTTGTTAATAAAAAACAATTATATGTCTTTGGTGTGTCAATTAATATGGATGCACCGGTGTGTAATGTAATATGGCCGCATCATTGTGTCTTACATAAACAAATCGTTGTGCCGAAAAAGTTAAAAAAAAAAAACACAATTTGTTTTAAACAATGAAAAAATGAGCACGAATCGAATTTCATAAAGTCATCTAAATACTAAAAAGCTATTCACTATTTACTTATTTTGCAAAAAATTGTAGAGGAGAGACTTGCAAGAGAGACATACAGAGGAACATTGTGGAGGAGAATAATACTTTGGAACCACAATATTATTCAGAATATGAGAATTTGAAGGTATGGTGATTCACTGTAAACCCTTTTCATAAATTTTTTCTAATATTAAGAAGAAATTCAATATTTTCATTATTTTTCCAAAATTTACAGGAGACATATTTGGAAGAGAGACATATTGGGGAGCACTATGGAGAAGAAGAATACTTTGGAATAGCATAAATATTCAAAAAATCAAGATTTGAAGGGTATGGTGATTCACTCAAAACCGTACATTCAAAAATAAAAATAAATATAAAAATCATACTTACCTTAAACCCTTCTTTTTTTTGCTTACATGAATGCAAAATTTCACCCTAGGGTTTAAATCCCTCTATCGCTTGAGAATTAGGGCTTTTCATTTTAGGTAGTTTAGATCTAATCGGTTTGTTCTCTCTATATAAGTGTTTGAAATTTGATGCAAAGGGACAACTTATTGCATCGAATCCCAAACAAAGTCGACCCTCTCACTTTTTTTATTCTTTTTTTTAAGCGATTTCTGATTTGATTTTTTTTTTTTAAAGATTTTCAAATTTTCGATGCGCCATTTCGACAGAAACACACCACTGCATTTATGTCGAAGGAGCACCGATAAAACAATAAGTTGTTTTTTTGTTTTAATTTAAAAAATATGGTGCATAAAAAAAGTATCGCAAATGTTTTCTCATCTAAAAAACACAGAAAATGTTGTCACATCATTTTTTTAATTTTTTTAATTTTTTTTCTCATCGGTGCATAATTTTTCTATTTATTTTTTGTAAGAATGTTTAATTTGTTTGCTATGTTTTTGTTTTCTACTGTAGTCATTGTGATGTCTTCTATATATATTTCACTCTTGTAATTCATAATATTTAAAAAAAAAAAATTAAATTGTTCGGTGTGTTTTGTTGTATAGAATACACTGATATGGTTTATGTAATAAACAAACCGATGATTTTTATATAAAAAACGCACTGGTTACAATGATTTTTTTCGCTGAAAATTATGTGATTTATTTATTAAATATATTTAATAATTTATGTATTGAATGGTACAGGTTATATATTGACAAAAATATTAATGAGAAGAGTTCAAATAAGAAAAAATTTGGTCGACACAATGATGGCACATCCATAGAATAAAAAAAGGCACATTCTCTGTAAATTCTATACAAAATTAATATGGTTGAACTATATTTAAGTTTAAATAATATGTATTGGTTAGTGTGTGTCATGAAGAGCCACAAAATGAGGAAGATCGATAAGATTATTTCCTATCTAAGTGCATAAGAGCGTAAAATCTTAATGGAAAAATTGCAGAGGAATGAATGAGGTGAATGAAAAAATATTAATCAATATGAATTTATTTTTTTCCATTACTAATATAATTAGGAATATTAGATGACAGGTTTCAAACAAACTATTAATTCACATATGTTTAATGTTCTACATGAACCAACAACGAGGGAACAAAATGTCATCATAGAAAAACAAAATTAATTAATATAGAACATGGAAATGATGATGAATTGATCCTTATCTCATCTAGAGTGGTGTTGGAGATTAATCAAAGGGGGGGGGAACTTTTACAGAACTATAAGGGATATAGTGGAACAAACATGTTGACATGAAGTTTAATTTTTTACCCTTTTAACCTGAAACTTCACCTTTGTCTAGTCTTGGAGCTGCCCTTAGTCCTAAAAACAAGTCAAAAGTATTTCAATTTTTTTTTCGGGTTTTAGGATTCGAATTTTCATGAGGTATGATATTTAGTTAGCAATTCCAAGGTCCTGGTGCTGAAATCCCGTAAAGGATTTATATTAAAGTAATAAAACAGAGAAAAGAAAAAGTGGGTGCTGCAAGTCCTGATGCGCATTTCACAAAGTATCCTTTAGTCGTGATTAATTAAAATCTTAAAATTGATCAATGATTCATTAATATTTCACAATTTGTGTTTTCCCGTGTCAAAGTGATTTCAAAATGTCACCCCTCGAGCGCCCGATCCCCGAATCTCCGAAAAAGAAAAGAAAAACAATAAATTACTAACCTTGTTTAATTAAAAAATTAATATCGGTGATTAGTGCCTAAATTAATCCCATCGTGATTTCGCGATTCAGGGTTTGCTTATGACATACCTCATGGGTACAGGATCCCCAAAATTCGGAAATGCGAAATCGCAAATTTTTTTAACAAAATTTAAAACAAAATTATGTTAGTTTAAAACGAGATTAATAATGACTAAATTACTTTTTGCGTTTCTCATTTCGTGGTTTGTTGAAAACAGTCCTTTCAAAACTCCAGTTTGAAATCGTCGATACACAGATGTATTAATAATGGACAAATGGAGATATTTTTGATATGAAGGCATATATTCCTCATTAAAACATTAATTCCTTATCGCCTGTAATAGTATGCTCATATTAAGACAAGCAGTAGTGAGTTTCTTTTATCTAGGATTATATATTTTTGCTATGAAAATAGGTTTTCAGTCTAAACGCAAACATTATGGCACCTAGAAAGGCACCTAAGAAAAGTGAATAAGCAGCTGAAATCTCAAGCCCAGAAGGAGATGTCGTGTCTGATACTACATTGCATGCCATTGATTCCATCAAATCATGGAGAAAATTTTTTGAAACCTTGGACTACGAAATCAAGAATTTTCCCAATGATTCTGAAAACAAACTCTGGGACATAGCATAGTCCAAACTTCACAAAGTAGCCACGCACCCATGACTCATGACATACAAAGATATGATCAGTTGGGCTTTAGAGAGGACAAACATACAGATGAGAAGCATTTTGGACAACCAAGTGGTCATCATCAACTCTTTCAAACCGAAGCATATACAAGTAATATACAAACGGTATCCAAATTCTAAGTACATTTATAATAAAGAGTTTGTAAGTGAATTTAAAAGGAAAGAATGCACAGAGGCATATCAAACATACCCCAACATCATCAAAGACTGGTGGAGACACCCAACAAAATTCAGGGTTGATACCCATAACGTTTATGCCATAGCCTCATTGAATAAGTACATGGTCTATGTGGCCATGATGCTATGTAGGATTTTGGGGAAGAAACGTCCTACCCATTTCCCTACAAAATGGGTACCCCTTTTACATGAAGCAGTTGAAGGCTATAGCTTCAATTGGAACAAAATTCTTTCAGATAACCTAGCTAAGGAGGTTATGGAGTATCAAACCGCGAGATCTAGTGGCTGACCAGTATCCTTTTGCATGTCGGCATATATCATAGATGCTATATGTTTCACGACTCCTTTCCCTTTGATGAATTGGAGTTGGAACCCAACCTGCATTGAACCTATTCATGAATATCATTCTAAGTTGTGGGAAGAAAATGCTAAAAAATCTTTTTATGAAGTTTGTCATTTCGTGGTGATACCGGTGCATCAGATGTTGTATGGTTATACACCCCCACCCCCCGGTATTTAAGAGTCGGTCATATGAAACCTCAAGGAGGTTGTCGATTGGTTTATTGAGGAGAATTTCTCAATCATGGTTTTCAGAAGTTCTACCCCTCCTCACGCACTTCTGAAATTCATCCCTGACAGACTGGTGTGCAAGGAGATATCTCATCAGATAATAACAGGCGGTATTGGGATAGAACTGAAGACAGCTCAAAAGAAGTTTTGGCCAGTATTTCCCGTACAGATTGGAAGGTTTTCGCTACTCAACCTGGGTCATTCCAAGGTTGAAGTTGCATCTCTAGAGGAGGTCAAGTTGGTGGATCTCGAACACAGGAAACACGACCCTTATCAAACAATGGGAATACACATGGCTCGCTATGGCATGAAAGAATTTGAACATGAGGAATCCCCTCGCGATGACATTTTCAAAGGGGTCAAAACCTATGAGGAGGTGTTAGAAAAGGTACAAACATTACCATCCGACTTGCAAACCAGTCTTCTAGCCTTCCAGAGAAACAGAAGAACTGGTTTTCCCAAGGAATTGCAAGATGAAGCAACAACAGCTCCTCCAAAACAAGAAAACATTCCCCTAGGCTTCAAACAAAAAGTGTAGGATAAAGCAGGCACCGAGGAAAATCCACAGGGGGCCAAAAGATATTCACAAAACAAAGAAGTCCCATAGATAGAGAATCCTAGAGAAGGAACAGAAATAAGGTCTGGGACACCTTTCGAGTCCAGTCAATCTACCCCCCCTTCATTATCTACTATTCATGTTGATACCCCCAAGACCGAAGGAGAAATAAAATCTATAGAGTTGGGTAATCCCATCACTTCCTTGACCCCTTTACAGTCTAATTTTGGGCTCCCTCAGATAGGAGTCATACATGCTAGTGACCTCGACCCTATCTCCAGAGAAGAAATATCTCCTTCTAATTACTTCTTCAGTAAAAAGAGGAAGGTTGTATTAAAGTAGGAGATGTATATGAGAGAAGGTGGTATGGTAAAGAAACACAGAGTGCTGGTAGATGGGAAAAACATGGAAGAGGGATATTTTTCTACAGAGGTAGCGGGCTCAATGGGAGCTCTAGAAACAAAAAATCTATTCACTGTTGACAATATGAGAACAAGGTTGAAACAGATTAATCACAGGATAGTTCAGTTGCAAAACCAACTAAAAGATACCGAGAAAAATATCAAAGAAGAAATAAATAAATGTCTAGAGCAGGCCAGAGATGTCGACAAGCAAGAAATTCAATCTCTTAAGTCAATTTTAGACGAGATGAACAAGAAGATGCAGACTAGCCAAATACAAGTTATTCAGCAAGAAGAATCAATAAGACAAGTACATGCTAAAGTGAATTCAATGAAAGGCCAGGTTATAGATTTGAAATTTTTTCAGGACTAGTCACTCGAAATACATACGAAGATAGAAGCTAAGAAACATAGAGTAATCTCCCAAGAAGAGATTGTTCAGAATTTTTTTCAAGAAAGCAGATTAGAGGCGATATCATGCTCAAAGTGTGGGAAACCAACATAGCAGAAAACAAGAAAATAGCCAAATAAATCAAAGACGATTGAGAATAAATATTTGATTTGTTGGACAAGGGATCATTAGGTATGGGAAGAGATAATTTCATTGGTAAATTAGGACAGATAAACATTGTAAGACATGATTTGAACTTCAAAGAGGTTTTGAATGAAATTCAAATGGAACTTTCACAGTTAAAGGAAATGGATGTTACCCTAATAGATAGGTGGATGCTGAAGTCAAACTTAAAATCTCCATATATTAAGTTTGTTGGTAAGGGGATTGAATAATGGCTTCCAAAAATTCTGAGAAAATTTTATCTATTTGAAGAAAAGGATTTTCCAGAGCCTCCCAGAAATTTTGTACACTTTCTTGAAAAATGTATTAAATGTATTGGGTTGAAATAATGAGACACTTCAATAAAACAATGAAGTATCATTTTTTGAAACGTATATTATACAACGATAGGAGAATAAAATATAATCGTGAAAATGGTTGAGGTTTGCATTTTTGTAACTGTTCTCCCCTAGGAGTTAGGAAATCACCACCCATCAACGTATGGGTGATCTGGTATAAGCATAATTTCTGGAGACTAAAAAGGGGCTTTTTCTGGGCACATTGTAAGGAAGAATTGGAAGATATTTTTGAATTAATACAAATACAGATTGAGGATTCCAGATATGGTCAAGTTTGAGTTATGTGCTTCTATGTTGTTTCATATTTTTCATATATCTCTTTGATAAATGCTTAACTACAATTTAGTACAACCTCTACTATGGTGATTAATTGTTCTTGCAATTTAATTGTTTACAGTTTTTCCTCTGTAACGACTATCAATAGATACAAGACCTTTAAGTGTTTTAGATTTCAATATCATATTATTCATTAAGATAATTTTCTAACTATTTTCTTCTTCTGTGACAAAGTGAGATTCCTTTTTAATTGATGCCTCACCCTATTCGACAGCTTCATGTTTTCATTTCATTTCATGCATATTCCCTTTTCAAAATTTAACTCAGATACCAGAAACAACCTTTAGTTTTTTTATATTATTAGCTCGAAGTTTTGGAGTTCTTCTTATATTTTTTGAAGCAGAAATAGCGAACCCTTAAAAGAAAACATGAGAATTTATCCTTTCAGTCTTTATCCCTCATGACTGTTCCAATTACAAGACAGCCCAATATCGAGCCTGGGTTATCAAATCAAACAAGCATTGCGTTAAATTTATTTAACACCATATTACATACAACAAATAACCAGGTTGAGTTAGAACGTTCATGGGCTATAATTGAAAGAGATATCGGTGTCCAGGAAAACTGGGAAGCTAGACAGAGACAGTTAAAGAACCAGCCATAGCCCTTTTTTGTATAACTGACTTTCCTATCCTTATCTTTATCTCTCTTTTCGGATGCCTTCATGGTATAATTTAGAGCCTTAAAGTATAAACTCAAGAACAACAAAACTTATTGACATAATTTCCACTTATAATATAGAAATCAATCCGATGATTCGAAGAACCAGGTTATATTTAAACTACATGAAGCATTTCCAGAGAAATGGTCAATAAGTCATGTCATACTTGCAATAGAAAAAACATACAACAACAACAGAAAAAGAATCATTCAAAAAGTAATATTCCTAAAAACATTTTTTTAGAATATATATATATATATATATATATTACAAAGTATCCATTTATTAATATATCAATTTTGTGATATTTGTTTTTTATATATCAATATAAAAATACTTTATTGTCATGTTATTTTTTCAGGAAAATTATGAAAATCCCAAAGGACCAATGAGCTAATATCCAAAACATGCTAGTAGGAATTTCCAAAAAAGTGTACAAGGAGATGGTCAAAGAATTGGACATAATCACATCACAGGAGGAGCTATCTCAACAACAACGTTCTTCAATTGTATGTAATCATTGAATTTTTCTATTAGGTACAAATAATTAATTTAACATTAAATATTAATTTTCAAATATTCTCTTACAAAAAAGAAAAGAAAATGGAACTCATTCTGAACATAAAACTAGATGACAAGGAAGAAAAGGGTTGATATAAACGTTTGCGAGTAATCGTTATTTCCTTATAACAACTTAAGTTTTTTTTTTTGTATATTTTAAGTTGTTTTACAATAGCCATCCTTGAATTTCTTCAACAGGTGCTAACATTCAAAGAAGAGCGATCAGAAAAATTGGTTAAGATTGGGTTAATTAAGAGTTTTGAGTATATGTTGGCATATCAAAAATTAATTGTGGAATTTGTAAGTATAATATATGTTGTTTTACTTCTATCATTTTATAATTAATGAAACCAAAATAATACTTAAATATTAAATCTATGATTTATTATAGGGTATAAAAATTGCAGGAAACAAAGTATGGAATTGAGTCGATAGAAGAATTATTAAAACAAGGAATCATATATAATTTTGAACATACGTGTATGATTCATGAGTCAATTCTTTCTTTGGAGGTATGTCACTTTTCAATTTACATTCATGTATATTATTTATTTCAATTTTCACTATTCTCGCCAATGTACATAGAATCATTACAGTTTATTTTTATGTTTGTAAATGGAACTTGAAGAAGAAAAAAACAATCGAGGAAATCAACTAAAAATTGACAAAAATAACCCAAGGCATGGAAGTAGCTCGAGCACTAACAACAGTTCCAGTGAAGAATGATGACCAATATATTTGGATATCAATGCAAGTTGCAATTGTATTTTTTTGAAATAATTGTCTATGAAAATCAGACATTTTTTCATAATGTAATGAACATAGTGTCCCAATTGAAATAAAAGGGATTATCGATAAGTGTCCCATTTTTTATGACAAAGACCCTCTTATTCATATAATAAAATATGTTTTAATTTATTCTATTGCGTTGTCCAATGTCGTTTTGAAATGTTACATCACTGTAAATATATGGATGACTAAATATTATAATGAAGAGAAATATGATTATATAACAAATTAATCCAAACATCATATCCAAATTCACTAATCAAAATATAAGATATATGTCATTTTTTTCATAAATAATGGAATTAAAAAATAAAAATAATTTCACCATCACACGTCGATGTTTAGCGATGTGTTTTAATTATTAATCTCATCAACGATTTTAATAATAAAACTCACTAGTGTGTTTCATACGAAATTTGCATCGGTGCTTTTATGTAATCAATTAACACTTGTTTCAATATTTATTTAATACGACAAAATTATATTAAAAAATTGGCCTTCGGTGCATTAAGTTTATATGAATCATTGGTTTTTTTATATTATTAATACGCATCGATGCTATTGTGTTATTGATAAGCATCGGGGCTTGTTCGTTAGTAGGAAGCATCGATGGTTTCTATTTTTAATGCACCGAGGGTTTTTTCCAGGTAATCCACTGGTGCATATTATATTGTACAACATCGATGCCTTTTTATTAATAACACATCGATGCATTCTAAGAAAAAATCCTCATTGCTTAATTACTTTTAACTCCCTCAATGCATTTTACTATTAAAGCCTGGGTGCTTAAATATTTTAATGTCTGGATGCTTGAATATTTTACTTCCCTAGTGCTTGTCGTTAAGTGTACAACATCGATATTGTAGGTATATGTAGCCATTGATGCTTGTTCCGTAGACAAAGACACCAATTTGTAAACATATGCTAACACCTCCAGCTACCCATATTGTTTTGGTTATAATCAACTTTTGTTATAGTATCTGCAATAACATCCGCTATTGAAAACAGATGTTGTAGCGAAGGTTTTTTTGACAATTGTTGCCAATTTTGTAACACTAGAAACCTTCGCTAAAAGCTCATTTCCTCGTAGTGTTAAATCTTATATTGGCACTAAAATTGTGTGGAGGAATGGTGGGTATTGGGATGTCTTATAAGGATGCGATAACAGACCAATCTACCTCCACAATTGATTTGATGTCTTCTCCTCTTTTGTAACATCCTACTCTTGCAAGAACATGTTATTGACTTATTCTTGAGGCCACTTGCGTGCAAGTGATCTGGTTACAATACATGGTTATGGTTTCTCTTGTGGATTTTTATGATGATGTTGATGGATTATGATATTATGTTATTTGATATATATGTATTGACATATGTTATTGATGAGTTTCCCCTCAGTGTGTAGGACATTGGATAGATTGTGGATGCCGATGGAATCAATGGAACTCTTGGTACTCCAGATTGAGTCAGGGAGTGGATTGTATTGGTTTGAGTATTTCATTTATGCATATTTGATATATGATCTATTATAATATAATGTTGTATATGGATCGTTGACAATGTTTTTTTAATGAATGTAGGTTGACGAATGCTTGCTAATCTAACTCACATAAGAAGTAAATGGGCCATGCGCATAGACCATATGTTGAGGGAGAGGGGTGGAAGTGTCCCTATCACAGCCTACTAACACTCTCATCGTCACTTGAATTGTAGGTTAACGATTACCTAGTTCAAGAGGTCCACGATGCCATGAGGGAAGACAGAGACAATTTCTCAAGAAGATTTCCAAGGGGTGTGCAATAAGGCAGGGTCCTTATTTCTTAGAAGCCCTTAGTCTCTCACAAGGTCACTCGAATGGAGTGTTGACTCTAGGGGTTGGAAAACTATCAAAACCAGTCAAAGGTGAGTGTCACCCTTGGAGAACAAAGTGCGTCTTGAAGGGCATGTTGTGTAAATAAAATTTGAGTCAATAAATATAGGTGGCCTAGAAAACCCTAAGTGAATAATTAACCTTGTAAAATCGTGAGCATTGCCGAATCAATTAATTAATTAATTAATTAAGGGTTGAAATTATTATTTATAAATACCTATAAGAGTCTAAGCTTTTGAAAATAAAATTTAATTAAGCCTAAGTATAAGTTTTGTAACGAGGCTAAACTAAAATTAATAACTAAAGCAAAAGGGGAATGTGGTAAATAATTTCAAGAATTAAGTAAATTGAAATAATCCTAATGATTTGATATAAGGCACATAGGTGCAAAAAATTATTACAAGGGAGTTTTTAAAATAAGAAAGAAACATAGAGGAGAGAATATGTACACATATAAAGGAATGTAGAGTATAGTTAACTCTAGTCTAAGTAAAGAAGAATCATATTTTAACTCAACTCAGATTTAGTAAGGTGTCATTCATTAATTGGAAACAAAGGAAATAAAGAGACAGCTAGGAGTGATTCACGAAGAATTTTTAGGAGGGGTGAGAGAAATTAAATTTTATTAAAATAAAATGTGGTTTTACTTGTCCAAATTGGGGAAAGGGTGAAAGCGTAAGGTGGAAATAATTCTAAATTATTTAAATTAAAAAGAGAGTTAATTATGCAAGTGGGGATGAATTATGGGAAAATTATATAAAACAAATGGCCTAGATGAGAAATGGATGGAGGGGTTATGGGTAAAGTTATGTTGCATAATTTTTTACTGGTTTTACTTGTGAGAGTTGTGATACCCAGCTTGAGAGAGAGTGGTGACTCTACCTTGCGAGGCACGATGGGAGCTAGAGGATTCCTAGTTGGGTGTGTATATGGTCTCTTTGCAAATCAGGGGGCTAAGGGGGAAGAAGAGTACCCCTAACGTTTCTGGGAGGTACCAGTGAAGTCTCAACAATTAGCTAGCAGGAGAATGGAAGGAATCGACAAGTGCCAAAGAACATCTCCAAGCCTAGTCCAAACCTAGTTTTGTCGATGACGGTATTCTCTTTGAGATTAATTTGTAATGATATTTGATTATATATGTATATTTTATTTATTTCTCCACAACTGTAAAATAAATAAATAAAAAAAAATAACTCTGATATCGATTTTTATAGTTATCATGATGGTTGTGTATTATAGAAGAAATGTTTCATGGAGATTGAAATTTTAAAAATTTAAAATAAAATTCTAGAGTATCTTAATTTGCTATCTTTCATTTCCAACACGTAGGCTTCTACTTAGTTATCCGTTTAATGATACTAACCGAAATATATCTGAAAGTAAGTTAGGGCTTCCACTATAGATTTGTTGGGTATTTCTGGGATATACCAATTGAGAACTTTGCTTGGTACGCCCTTGTATTTTTGTTTACAATACACTGTCTCCCAATAGACTTTGTTAGATGGTCAATCCTTAAGATGCTCTAATGAAATTCCTCCCAAACGTTGTTCGTACTTTCTTGTCGAAGGGAACTGATTGTCTCTTTACCCCCCGTGGTTAAGGAATGAATTGTTTTCACCATGAAAAACAAACAACGAACTTACAGTAAAAGAAATAAATAACAAAAACTACAGAGAACTGACGATATGATTCCTTAGAGGGCTTGCGAATTTGGTAAACTCATCTTCGAGGAGAACTGGAGAGGATGTTAAAAGGTTGGTAATGGGAGCCTCAGATACCAAATCTGATATCGCTATTGAAAATCCCAACTTCATAGGTATCAGAAAGACTCTGAAAACTTCCTTAGGGACCACTGAAAGACTAACATTTTAGGTATTTTTTTCCAAGCCAAAATATTTGTTTCTCGTTTCTGAGTGTCCTCAGACGTCGAATTTAATCTTCGGCCTATAGAAGGTCAATCTTGTCTTCTTTTTTGAACTTGGAAGCCTCCAGGTAAGACTCTTGTTGTTTCAGAGACTTTTTGTTCTTAGAAGGTTCGATCACACGAGAAAGCTTGAGTGGGATTAGGAATCTGGGTTAGACGAGAAATCCTGATAAAGCATTGTTGCTTTTAGATTCTATACAAAAATAAAGTTGAATCTAAAAAGTTTGCGAGGGATTTGAAGTTGGAACAGTTGAAGTTGGTTATTCGGTCCAACATTTTTCTCTGTGTAGATTAGAGAAGCTCAACATTGTATGGAGTTTCGAAACATGCTTCTTTGGAAGCTTAAATAATTTTCGTTAGAGATGTACAAATGCAATTTTTTAGAGACTTCAATGCGCTGAGGTATGTTACGAAGGGTTACCCCGATGCCAAACGGTGCATAAGAAATATCCAGTTTTGTTTTGCGTGATATTAATACGTTGAAGCGATGTGACTGTGTCAGATTTAAGATTCTAGGCCGAAGAGAAAAAGTATGAAGACCAAGGCTTAAGAGTCTGAAGGCCAAGGTATAAGGCATGGTTCAAGTATTGGATCAGGATGGGGCAGTATGGAGAGCTTTCGCAGAGGGATTCAGACGACATTTTTCATGGTGTTTATGCTAGGGTCTCTTTTGGTAGTTTTGCCACCGGTGTTTGTGGCCATAGCCGATATTCTCATCCCTTTTTCTTTACTTTCAACCTTTACATGTATGTCTTGCTATAGTTTGAAGTTGGATTGGGGAAGCTACAATTTTCGATCGTCTTTGGTTTGATTTTGTCCTAAGATCACTCATAATTGTTTGTTAGTTTCTATTTCCTTAATCCTTTGTGGCTCTTTACATTATACTTGAAACCCCGACAAAATTTCCATTGCTAAATGTCAAATTGATGGCGGAATGTTGAACAAAAGAGAATAAATAAGTGTTATATAATCAAGGTTGGGTCATCCCAGAATCAGTTTAGGGTTTTCTCTTCCATGGACATTGTTTATTTAAAATAGACACTCTTAAAGGATGAATATCAGGTTGTCTTTGGAAACTTAATGACATTAATGGATGATATAATAGGTCATTTCTAATTTCTTTATTAGATGAACATGGTTAAAATTACATCTCTTCCAACACTAAGTTTATATTTCTCTTACGGTTCTAGCTACTCTTTATGTAATTTCATCTTACCCACTCACTTCCTTCATAGCTCAAAGATCTCTAAGTATGATAGAATATCATGTTCCTCTTGATTAAGTGAGGTTTAGGTGAGAAGGATGATCTAGTTATTGTGGATTATGTTGGATTGTTGCATGTTGGTAATTGTGTCTATTAATGTCAAATGCAATTATGATTTTGTGTTTAGATATCTACCTGATGTTAAGTCCTTGTAACTCTCTTCTTGTGATTAGTGTACTTCCTTAAGTAATTTTTTCTCACTTTTGTATTCTTTTATCAAAGAATATTTTAGGTTAAGTAAATTACCTTGCATCCCAAAGAATCAAGGGTTGGTCTTGGTCGATGAATCTAGTCTTGAATTACCTTTGATTGATTAGGTATTTATCTTACTCTTGCGCCTTGATATAATTTTAATGTGTTATTAATTAAGTAATTAGATTACTTGCACGCCTTAAAATGAGGTTGATGTACGGCTTTTTTAGTAACTAGGTTGCTCTTGCCCCATTAATTATTTGAATCTATGATTTTTTTAGAATTTGGTTTACTCTGGTGCCATTAAATAAATTGATGTATGATTGTTTAAAAGTTTTATTTCTCTTATGCCACGTGATAATGGATAATGTTAGTGTATGGAGGATAATTTAGACTAGAGTTATGAGTTGCGATAGGATTAGCGGTATTTAGACACCTCCTCTCTCTTTAGAACAATCGCCATCCCTGAGACCTTAAATGGTAAAAATCAATCAAATGAATCCTCGGCTTGAGCGTTCCTTATGTGTCATGGAGGTCCTAACCATGCAGGATAGGTTGGGAGGGTAGTTATTTAGATTTCAGTGATATGGTTGATCATTATCTATAATTTCTTTAGTTGATGGTGATGTGTAGAACTGCATCGCTATTTATGTTTATGTGTTGATCAGGTGTTGCTATCATTTATGTTATCTGTTGTCTTGTGTCGTTATTGATTATGATGATGTGTCTCTTATCATTATTTTAATTATGATGTCGTGTTGGCTATGTGTTTCTATGAATTATGTGTTTATGTTAATTTCCTAATGCTTTAAAAATTTTTACCTATTGTACATATTTTTGGAACCTATATAGTGGATCATGTTGAGAAGATGTTGATGATGTAATTTTTTGAAGGAATCAAGTTCAAATACTAACATTGAACAAAATTAGGTAAATTCAAAACTAACTTCTCACATTTATCAAAATGAGTTAAATCAATAATTGACTTTTGACATGGATCAAAACGAGGTAAATGAAAAAACATGTTAATTGGGGTAACCACTCCTTTCTCAACAGATAAATTAGAATACATGGATACAAGGATTTCCTTTTTCATTCTTGGATAAACCATGGGTGGATAAAATTTGAGGAGGCCACTCTTCAAAATATCAATATTATTAAAAGAACCAAAACAACTAAATTTAAAGAGAAAGTGTGATGAAACAAAGAGATGGAGAATAACATAAAGTCAATGGAATGATTAACCTCAATATATAAGATCAAGGTTATATTTTTACTATATTTAAATTAAATAAGAAGATTAGCATTGATAAAACAAGATTGAATTCTCACCAACTTGATAGTGAAACTAGATGTAAATTCAAAAGACCTTTAAAAATATCATAGAAAGAAAGAATATGTAATCTTTGTAACACTATGAGAATGAAGGATAAAAAACACTTTCTTTTCAAATATCATGTCTATACACACATTAGGTCTCAATTTCATACCTTCATAATCTGTTAACTCAAGAAAAATCAAAAGAGAATAATGAAAGCTTCTCTAATCTTTTAAATCATAGAAAAAAAAGTTAAAAAAAATAAATTAATTCCTTATCACTTTTATTAAGTTATGATAAAAAAAGTTGTCCAAATGTATATTAATGATCACCAATATAATAATTCAACTATCTCTCCTTAGAATATTATGTTTTGCAATCCTTAAAGGATCACTTAAACTTTGAAATTTTATCTCAGGTTTTAATTAGACTATATGAATTATATATTGAAAAATATGAGAATCAAAAGATATATAATTTGTAGATGTCTAGCTTGGAATAAGGGTAATTCAAAGAGAGTTGGCGGTTTCCAAATAATTATTTATTTGGTTTATGATTTTGTTAGTTTTAAATATTCTTCATATTAAAATTACTTGACTATATATTGATTGAGAAAGAAATTTTTAGTTTTCTTGTTTCATCACAAATTTTGTGATCCTATATAAATTTAAGAGCCAGAAAAAATTTCCAAATTATTTAATACATCACTCCAAACTTGTTCTCTTCATGTTTTCCAATTATATAATTATACACGAAAACTATGATAGTCTAATATTAATTATATTTGTAATGATTTTATACATGTAAAATGGGCTAAACTCTACCTACTAAGATAGAACCATGATTACTCCAACAATGTCGATGATATATAACTAATGTTGATGTGATAAATCTTAATGAAAACCAACCCCAATTCATCTTTTACTCAAATTTATCAAGAAAAGTGAAGGATTAAATATCTTCGGATGTAAACACATTTTAGAGTAAAATGTTTTGGGATAAAATAACGAAATAAGGTAGTTCTAGGATATTTAGATTAATTTCGTCCATGCAAAATTCCATAGGGAAACCCTCTAGGAACTTCCTTAGATAGCCCAAGTGTAAATGTCTATCATGAATAACATGTATGTGTAACCTTGAGGGACCTAAGTTTTTACATTAATTTATTTCTGTAAACACGTTGACTTTCTTTTTTATCATTGCTTTTATACTATTTATTTTTATTAATTGAATTATGTCACATTAACTTTATAATTATTTCTTAAGTCACATTTTCTCTTCAATTAATTTACTTCATCAATTTGTATGAATGTAAATGGAAGGATTTACTTCATAAATTTGTATGAATGTAAATGGAAGGATTTCATAGAAATATACTTTTGATGGTGCATGTTAAAGAACTCTAGGTAAGTGTTTTGGATGTTAAATAATTCATATTATTTTTCTAAAAGCATCAAAAATCACCAATAACAAAGTTAAGTTATGATGCAGGAGCATCGCCAGCAGCAAGCGAGCGTAGAGGCGGAAGACAGCTGGGAGGAGCGCAACGCATTTTTGCACATGTTGAAAATGTTTTGAAATATTTTGAAAGACTAAGGAAGGAATATTAATGAAATAGTTAAGGAAGGCGTAAGATAATTTATGAATAAGTGATTGTAAACAAATCTTGAGAAATCTGCTCTCATCTATCGATGTAAAATGCATTTATGCCCAGTTAATGAAAGTAGATAGATTTAAAATTCTAGATTAGACAGTTTTAGGAACAAGAGGGAAAACGACTATAGACACCCTCATCTTTGTATCACTGTATCAATCAGAATTAGAGCATTAAGCACTTTAGCATAGAGAATAAGAGAGTTGTAGCAGAAGAGTTGTAGAGGAGAACACATGTACAAAAGCTTGAATTAATATATGAAGCTTTGATTCAGACTCATGGTGTTATGATGTTTTCTGTGTATACATGTTGAATGGTGTGCTTACAGTTTCTTACTCTCTCTTTCATGCATTTGTTATTATGCTGTGTGTGAATGTATGTTTTCACATTGAATGTTTAAATTCTGAGAGATAAAGAGAATGAGTTTCAATTGTTTCTCTTCCTGAGTGAGAATTTCTGCAAGAAGTGCAGTGAAATGTCTGCAACGTGTGCGTTGACGTATGTTCAGAGTTTATCTCTGGAAGCTTAGGAGGGATACCGTTGTTCTCATTTTAGCAGAAGTACAAGACAAGCACAGAAGTCGTGCAAGGCGTGTGTAGCCTGGTCAAGACCTTAGAACTTATCAACTAAGGTTGAGAGATTGAAGGACTGTTGTTGTAGTGAAAGTGCACAGAGTCAAGAGTTCAAGTACGCTGAAGTATTTGAAGGATTGACGCAAGGAGTGTGTGCAGGAGTCTCCTTGAAGACCTGAGTTTACGAAGAAATATCAAAAGGGTTAAGGCCTTGAATCATTCAAGAGAGAGTAGGAAGCTCAAGTCGTTTTGCATAAGTTACACCCCAGAGAAGGATCGCAAAGTCGATTTTGAGCCAGAGGTTCTTGAGGAGGAAGTTGAATGCTCGAAATTCTACGAGGAGAACTCCCGAAATAGAGAGGACGTAGGATCCAGAAAAGTTGCGGGGAAGTTAAGTGTTGGACAGACCCATCTTGAAAAGGCAAGATTAACGTGAACCGTTAATTTCGATCATTGAATCATTGAAATCATTTCGGCATTTCAGGGGTCATAAGTCCGAAGTGTGGACAAAACCTTTGGTTGATCAAATCCCTGAAACACGAAAAGAGTTTTCATGTATAAAGGTGAAGAGTGACGAGGTCGAAATTTCATAACTTCGGAATTCGGGTTTTTCAGAGTTCCTAAGGATGAGTGATCGGGACATAGGGGGGAGGAAAGCCCAAAATCACAAGTTGCAACAAGATATTTGTAAGAATTTCAGGAATTGGCATTTCAACATTCCTCTTGACAAGGAGTAGAGTACTCCACATAAGAAGCTCTGAAATTGTGAAATGCAAAATACCTTTGGAGGAGCATTTCGGCATTTCGGGCTCCAAGATCTCTAGGAGACAGTGATTTGGAATCGAGAGTTTCGAACTCCCAGTTCATGAAATCCCGAGGGAAAGGAAACCATTTCGTCATTTTGGTAATTCGGGGTCCAAAAGATAAAGGAGGTAGAGAGTTCAAGATCGAGCATCACGAACTCCCGGTACGTGAAACCACGCTAGCTGTCGAATCAGGGGAGGATCACAGCCGTTGATCTCCTTGGAAGTGAGATAGCAGCATTTCGGTATTTTGGGGTTCGACATACCGGGAATACTGATGACAAGTAGAGGGAAACAGTGAAGTGGAAATTCCGAAGTCGTGAAGCGTGGAAAGACTTAGAGTGGACTTTCATAATTTCGGTACTTCAGATTTCGGGACTTCGGGAGTCAAGAGACAGAGTTGCACATCATCGCAACTTCCGAAATCGTGAATAGCGAAAAGTCGAAGTCAGTGGCGAGAAGGGTCTAATGTTTGGTATTTTGTATTTCGGAGGTTGGAGAGGTAAGGAACTCAACAATAGGATTCACTAACTTGCGAAATTCGGTATCTCGAAAGGAAAAGGGTAAAGTCTCAATGTCAGTTGGGTGTTGATCATGGAGTTCATGCCAGTGCAAATATCACGTGAGCATAACTCAAAAGGACCTGTGACATACACTCAGTTGGGTGTGTGAATAAATTTCCCGAAGAGGAAAGTGAAGAGCCAGTCAGACTCTAAGGGGATGAATTTGAAAGATATTGTGTGGACTCCAACCTGAGGGTTGGGGGTCTGCATCAGTGTGGTATCAGAGCAAGTAAGAGCTATTTGTTTTCTATAGCAGAGAAAAGAGAAAATATTTGCAGCCATGCCGCTGAGAAGGAGAGATAGGTCAATGCATGATCCAGCAGTGGAAAGGGAAATGCGTGAAATACGTGCTAGGCTTGATGTCATGGAGACAGCACAGAGGCACATAGTCAACGTTGGGGATATCAACGAGGCTGAAAGTGAAAATGAAGCTGGAAACGAGGGAAAAGAAGTTACAGCCGAAGATGCAGCAGATGAACACCTATTCAGGGCTTTTGTGAGGATAGGTGCTAGAGAAAAAATGGGCATTCCAGTATATGAAGGGAACCATGATGTTGAAGAGCTTCTAGACTGGATTAGAGCTATGGATAAATATTTTTACTATGATGATGTCGAGGAAGACAAGAAGGTCAAACATGTTGTTGCTAGACTTAAAGGGCATGCAACATTATGGTGGGATGAACTACAGGCTGACATACGCTGTAAAGGTAAGCAGAAAATCAAAAGCTGGGATAGAATGGTTACAAAGATGAAGGAAAAATTCATACCCAAGGATTATCAAATTACTCTATTTCGGAGGATGTATAATTTGAGACAGAATTTGAGTTCAGTAAAAGAATACATTGAGGAATTCTACAGGATAAACATCAGAGCAGGTCATCGGGAAAGTGATGATGAAAAGGTTGCCCAGTACATTAATGGTCTTCGATATGACATTCAGTATGAGATGAGCATGATAAGCCTTCAGAATGTGGAGGATGCTTATCAGATGGCTCTGAAATTTGAAGAGAATTTGAGCCGAAAACAAGTTCAAAGAGGCTGAGGCAGAAGTCAAGCCAAAGGCAAAACAATTGCCCAAGACAGAAATCAGAAATCTAAAGAAGAGTGGAAGAAACCTGAAACTCAGCATGAAAGAGGAGGAAGCTCACAGAGAGGGAAGTATGCTGATAGAAATACTTTTCCTCGAACCAGAGGAAGAGGAAGAGGCAGAGGTGGAGAAATAAAATGCTTTACCTATGGAAAAAATGGACATAAATCTTATGAGTGTCCAGACAGAAAGAAAGAGGGTGGTGAGACTCACATTGCCGAAGCACAAGGACAGAATGTTGAGGGAGAAGATGCTAAGGGAAAAATATCACTGATGATGAGAAAAGTTCTCTTCAAGCCAGAGAAAGAGGCAGAGAACCCAGCCCAAAGGAACAAAATTTTTCGAACTGCTTGCAAGACCAAAGACAGGGTATGTAAGGTTATCATGGATAGTGGTAGCATATACAATCTTGTTTCTACAAAGATGGTAGAAAAGCTGGAGCTGGAGACTATTGAACATCCAAGCCCATACAGAGTTTCATGGCTACAAGAAGGCCATCAGGTAAATGTCACTAAACAATGTTTACTTGAATTTAAAATAGGAGGATATAAGAACGAAATACTATGTGATGTCATTCCCATGGATGTTTGTCATCTATTGTTGGGTAGACCATGGCAATATGATAGAAATGTGATTCATGATGGGAGAAAGAACACATACACCCTGGAGAAGAATGGGAGAACTCACATGTTGTTGCTAATTAAGGATAAATAAGTGAAACCAGAGATGAGCAACATTGTACTTCTCACGAATGGGAAGGAACTTCTTAATGAGGTTAAGAAGAAGGAAGATACAAAATTTATTGTGGTCAGGAAGCCTATAATTGTTTTAACCGGTACAAGAGTGGATAAATTACTAGAGGAAATCCAAAAGTTGTTGGAAGAGTTTGTTGATATAGTAGTGGAAGAACTACCTCGTTCGTTGCCACCTATCAGAAGTATAAGTCATCACATTGATTTTATACCTGGAGACAGTTTACCAAACAAAGCAGCGTACAGGTTAACACCGCAAGAAAATGAATAAGTCAAAAGACATGTCTAGATTTTACTGGACAAAGGATTGATTAGAGAGAGCTTGAGTCCATGCCTTGTTCCAACAGTGCTCAGCCCAAAGAAGAATGGAGGCTGGAGAAAGTGTACAGAATCAAGGGAAATCAACAAGATTACCATCAGATATAGATTTCCATTGCCAAGGATGGATGATTTGATGGATTTCTTGAGTGGAACAAATTTTTTTCAAAGATTGATTTGAAAAGAGGATATCATCAAATTCGTATGAGAGAAGGCAATGAATGGAAGACATCATTCAAGACGAATGAGGGGGTATATGAATGGATTGTTATTCCATTCAACTTAAAAAATGAGCCCAGTACTTTCATGAGATTGATGAATGAAGTCCTGAAGGATTTATAGGAAAATTCGTCATTGTATATCTTGATGATATATTGATTTTCAACAAAACAGAGGCAGAACACTTGAAGCATTTAGCTACAGTGATGAGGAGATTGCAGCAAGAGAAATTGTTGATAAATATGAATAAATCCACATTTATGAGGACAAAAATCATTTATTTGGGTTTTGTTATCTTTGCAAATGAGTTGAAGATGGATCTGGAAAAGGTAGAAGCGATTAAGAATTGGCCATCACCGAAAAGTGTGTTTGAAGTTCGAAGCTTCCATGGTTTAGCTAGTTTCTACAGGAAATTCAACCGAAATTTTAGTGGGATTAGCACACCAATGATGGACACAGTGAAGAAAAGACACAAATCTTTTCATTGGATAGACGAAGCAGAAAAATGTTTCAACCTGCTAAAGAAAAAGATTACTGAACAACCAATTTTAGTGTTGCCAGATTTCAGTAAGACATTTCAGGTCAAGTGTGACGCTAGTGGATTTTCAATTGGAGCGTTCTTGAGCCAAGATGACAGGTCAATCGCATACTTCAGTGAGAAACTAAATGAAGCGAAGGTCAAATACTCAACATATGACAAGGAATTTTATGCAGACATACAAGCGCTGAAGAAATGGAGGCATTATTTGGTTCCTAAAGAGTTTGTTTTATATAGCGATAATCATGCTTTGCAATTAGTGACTCAAAAAGACAAGTTGAACCAAAAGCATGCTAAATGGGTTGAATACATGCATAATTTTACTTTTGTAATTAAGCATATTTCTGGAACTGCTAACAAAGTTGTTGATGCTTTGAGCAGAAAATGTTTGTTGATGCAGGAATTCCGAGTCAAAACTTTGGGTTTTAATAACCTCAAATAAATGTACAGAGATGATCCAGACTTTAAAGAGGCGTATGAGGCATCTGAGAATCCAATTCTCAGGGACAGAAGCTAGTGGACCGAATATATGATCCAGGATGGATTATTATTCAGAGGCAATCAATTATGTATTCCAAAATGCTCCATGAGGGAGAATCTGTTGAAAGAAAAACATAGTGGAGGATTGGCCGGACATTTCGGTCATGAAAAAACGTTCTCGAAATTAAATGGCTCATATTTTTGGCCAGGGATGAGGACAGATTTCAAAATATTTGTGGACAGATGTAGGATTTGTCAGCACACAAAAGGAAAAAGGAAGAACACAGGTTTATACCAGCCATTACCCATACCATAAAGGCCATGGGATGCAGTGAGCATGGATTTTATATTGGGGCTGCCAAGAACGCAAAGAGGAATTGAGTCAATCTTTGTGGTGGTAGACATATTTTCAAAGATGGCACATTTTATACCATGCCAAAAAACCAGCAACGCAACACATATTGCAAACTTGTTTTTTAAGGAAGTCATCAGACTTCACAGCTTGCCAAGAAGTATAGTTTATGATTAGGATACCAAGTTCATCGGACATTTCTGGAGGACTTTATGGAAGAAGCCGGGGACAAATTTTTCATTTAGCTCATCTTATCATCCTCAGACGGATAGGCAAACAGAAGTTGTCAACCGGAGCTTGAGAGATTTGCTAAGGAGCCTAGTGACTGAACACCATAGTCAGTGGGACCACATTCTGCCACGGGAAGAATTTGCTTACAATGATTCACTCAACAAAAGCATAGGGTAGATTCCATTCCAAATTGTATATGGAATGCAGCCAAAGGGAGTTTCTGAATTGAAGGATGTGGAACAAGCTGAATTCAGAAGTGCTAGTGCAGAAGACTTTGCAGAAGCAATGAAGGAGCTTCACAGCCAAATCAAGGAGTGATTGCAGAATTCAAACCAGGAATACAAGGGCAGAGCAGATCAACACATGCGAGAACTTCAATTTGAAGTTGGTGATCTAGTTCTTGCACACCTGAGGAAGGAAAGGTTCCCAAGGGGAACATATAAAAAACTGAAAATGAAGAATATTGGACCATGCAAGATCGTAAAGGAATTTGGGGAAAATGCATATGATATCGAATTACCCGATGGGATCGAAATTTCACTGATATTCAACATCTCAAAATTGTACCCTTACAGAGATGAAGAAGTAGGAGAAGATAGTGAATAGATAGAGATTTAGTGGACTAAACAAATGCCTGTAGTTGAAAAGCCACAGATGGAAAGTATACTTGATAAGAGAATCAGCAAGAGGACTGGGAGAAAAGAAAATTTTGAATACTTGGTCAAATGGAAGGGAAATCCAGTTGAAGATGCCAGTTGGGAGAATTAAGCAGAGATTCAGAAGCATCGACAGACCGTGCAAGAACTCATGAAGAGGATTCCATGAAAATTTTCAGGTGAGAGAGTATGATGCAAGAGCATCGCCAACAGCAAGTGAGCGTGGAGGCAGAAGACTGCTAGGAGGAGCGCAACACATTTTTGCACATGTTGAAAATGTTTTGAAATATTTTGAAAGACTAAGGAAGGAATATTAATGAAATAGTTAAGGAAGGCGTACGCACATTTATGAATAAGTGATTGTAAATAGATCTTGATCAATCTTCTCTCATCTGTCGATGTAAAAGACATTTATGCCCAGTTAATGAAAGTAGGTAGATTTAAAATTTCAGATTAGACAGTTTTAGGAATAGGAGGGAAAACAACTATAGACACCCTCATCTTTGTATCATTGTATCAATCGGAATTAGATAATTAAGCACATTAGCATAGAGAAGAAGAGAGATGTAGCAGAAGATTTCTAGAGGAGAACCCATGTACAAAAGCTTGAATTAATATATGAAGCTTTGATTCAGACTCGTGGTGTTATGATGTTTTCTGTGTATACATGTTGAATGGTCTGCTTATAGTTTCTTACTCTCTCTTTCATGCATTTGTTATTATGTTGTGTGTGAATGTATGTTTTCACGTTGAATGTTTAAATTCTGAGAGAGAAAGAGAATGAGTTTCAATTATTTCTCTTCCTGAGTGAGAATTCCTACAAGAAGTGCAGTGAAACATCCGCAAGGAGTGCGTTGACGAAGGTTCAGAGTTTATCTCTAAAATCTCAGGAGGGATATTGTTGTTCTCATTTAAACAGAAGTGAAAGACAAGCAGAGAAGTCGTGCAAGGCATGTGCAAGTTGGTCGAGACCTTATAACTTATCAACTAAGGTTGAGAGATTGAAGGACTGTTGTTGCAGAGAAAGTGCACAGAGTCAGGAGTTCAAGTACGATGAAGTATTTGAAGGATTGTCGCAAGGAGTGCGTACAGGAGTCTCCTTGAAGACCTAAGTTTATGAAGAAATCTCAGAAGGGTTAGGGCCTTAAATCATTCAAGAGAGAGTAGGAAGCTCAAGTGGTTGTGCAGAAGTTACGCCCCAGAGAAGGATCACAGAGTCAATTTTGAGCCAGAGGTTCTTGAGGAGGAAATTGAACAGTAGGAATTCTCTGAGGAGAACTCCTGAAATAGCGAAGACGTAGGATCCAGGAAAGTTGCAAGGAAGTTAAACATTGGACAGACCCACCTTCCAAAGGCAGGATTAACATGGACCGTTGATTTCGATCATTGGATCGTCGAAATCATTTCGGCATTTCGGGGGTCATAAGTCCGAAGTGTGGACGAAACCTTTGGTTGATCAAATCCACGAAACGCGAAAATAGTTTTTGTCTATAAAGGCGAAGAGTGACTAGGTCGAAATTTCAGAACTTCGAAATTCGGGGTTTCGGAGGTCTTGAGGACGAGTGATCGGGACACAGGGGGGAGGAAAGCCCAAAAACACAAGTCGCAGTAGGATATTTGTAAGAATTTTGGGAATCGACATTTCGACATTCCTGTTGACAAGGAGTAGAGTGCTCCACAAAAGAAGCTCCGAAATCATGAAACGTGAAATACCTTTGGAGGAGTGTTTCGAAATTTTGGCATTTCAGGATCTGGGATCTCGAGGAGACAGTGATTTGGAATCGAGAGTTTCGAACTCCCGGTTCGCGAAATCCCGAGGGAAAGGAAACCATTTCGGCATTTCGGTAATTTGGGGTCCGGAAGGTAGAGGAGGTAGAGAGTTCGAGATCGAGCATCACGAACTCCCGGTACATGAAACCACGCTAGCCATCAGATCAAGGGAGGATCACAACCGTTGATCTCCTTGGAAGTGAGATAGAAGCATTTCGGTATTTTGGGTGTGGCATACCGGGAATACTGATGATAAGTAGCGGGAAACAGTGAAGTGGAAATTTCGAAGTCGCGAAGCGTGGTAGGACTTAGAGTGGACTTTTGAAATTTCGGTACTTCGGATTTCAGGACTCCAGGAGTTAAGAGACAGAGTTGCACATAATCGCAACTCCCGAAATCGTGAAGAGCGGAAAGCCGAAGTCAGTTGTTAGAAGGGTCTAGTGTTTGGTATTTCGGATTTCAAAGGTCGAAGAGGTAAGGCGCTCGACAATAGGATTCGCGAACTCGCGAAATCCTGTATCCCGAAAGGAAAAGGGAAAAGTCTCGATGTCAGTTAGGTGTTGATAGTGGAGTTCATGCCAATGAAAGATCACATGAGCATAACTTAGAAGGAACTATGACATACACTCAGTTGGGTGTGTGAATAAATTTCCTGAAGAGGAAATTGAAGAGCCAATTAGACTCTAAGGGGCCAAAATTGAAAGATCTTGTGCGAACTCCAACCTGAGGGTTGGGGGTCTACGTCAAGTTATATGTCATGTCACTTTTATTTAAATTAAATGTATACATAGCTATTGGAAAATTGCAAGTATGAGTACATTCAAAACTAGTGATTAATTGGGGTAATGAACATCATACAATAACAAATCCAATTCCAAACCGATCATGGTTAGAGTTTTCGAGGTAAAAAGAAATTCCATAACAATTTACTTTTCTCACATTTATAATGATTTCAATACAAAGGAAAATCAATACTCAAAAGATTATTTTTCTTTTCCAGAGAGACTCCTAATAAACAGAAAGAGTTTGTGATTATTTTTCTTTGCAAGATGCACTCCTAATAAAGAGAGAATTTATGATTATTTTTCTTTGCAAGAGGGACTCCTAATAAAGAGAACGAGTTTATGGAAAGATATATCCTGTCAAAATTACAAAACGTTTTTTTAAAGATTTTTAATTTTTCAAGGAAATGACGAAACTCATGTTTAGTTTTTGAATAGGATAGTCATAGGACCATGAATTCAATATATGTTTTTTATCGTTTGAAATTTCTACATAAATCTCTTACCAAACCCCATTAGGAGAATAAAAGGCATGTAGAAAACACAACTTGACATAGGAAGAGGCAACTTGCATACCTAGACACGAATCAAATTCAGAGGTATGCTTATTTCTAATAAATAAAAATTTCGGTAGAAATGTACGTGACTTTTTGTGTTTTATTGTAGATCTTTTTTATATTGCATACAAAAGAGAAGATGGTACATAAATAATAAATGTTYAAAAAATAATATATGTTGAAAGAAGGAAGATATTAAAAAACAAATGAAAAGTAATATATGGAAGAAGARGGCTTGAGCTCTAGCTTACATAGAYTATTAGTATGTTTTGGAACACTTTTAAATTAAGGGCGGCCATATGTTCTGGTTTTCTTCAGGTAGGATAGATGGTAGCTTGGTCTTCTTTTTTGTGTACATGAAAACAAGTGGCATGGGAGGCTAGCTATCCTGATTTTCTTTTTGACGGGACAACGAKCACTCCAAAAGACTTTGTAAATCTGCACTTTTAATATAACAGGATCCTCCATTTTTTTACTTAAATATATATATATATATATATATATATATATATATATATATATATATATATAAAGAAGGGATAGGTATATAAGTTTTATTTTTGTTATCCATTCTAAAATCATCAATATAAATAATGATTTTATTGTGATAGGTTTTTTTTTATCAACGTCAAGTTTAGGATTTTTAGTAATATTTTCAATAAATTAGGAATTATGTACCCATAATATTGTTCTAAAAACTAGGCAATCATCATAGCTGTGTTCAATATTGTATTAATATTTTTTTTTATGTAGTAGAAAATCTTTTATCCTCATGTCTAATAAAAATAAAGAATAATAAAACCATATAAATAGGTGATGTTTAACATGATTTTTTTGCCAAATAGTTTGGGAGATTGCGGATTTCATGAATTATTCCTTAATAATGAATTTATGAGATATGCTTGTGGATTGTCGTCCAGTGATTTAATTTGAGAGATTCATGACTCATATGTTTAATTTGAGAGATCCATGATTTATATGTTTGAAGAGGTGGAATTCGAGAACTAAGGCATTTGGCTCAAAATATACACCTTTACAAGGGTGACAAGGCAACTTGATGGAATCCTACTTAATCCAAACATTATTTGTCAAAATTAAGCATCTCATAAATTGTTTAGTTATTTTTTTTAATTGTACCATAAACTTTAAAAGAATATATTAAAATATAAAACTTACATAATATAATAAAGTTATGTTAATATAAGTAATTTATAAAATCATAATTAAATGATATTTAAATAAGAAAGTTACAATGTACTAGTAGTACAACTATCTAACCATTAACATAAAAAGGGATAACAACATTATATCAGATAACTTCATTGCATTAAAAACGTATCTTTTACATAAATTCATTAAATCTTTTTTCATGGTTTTACAAAATTTACTACTTATTAAGAAACAATCGTTTCAAAATGAACTTTTTTTTATCAATACAATGGATAGTTTCAAAAATGTATTYCACTAATTAAGATTTCTTTTTAATAATTAAACATTTTCTAATTTAAGAAAAATAAAACATAATGCAATGTTTCAAAAATGTATTCAAAATGGAGTGTTTCAAAAATGTATTCCTATGGTACTGATTAATGTTTCTTTTTATAATTTAAAAAAATAGATCGTATCATCGGTAACTTGCTCAACGATACATAGAAGATGTTTCACATATGTTGTAAGTGGTAGATGGAATTCAAGTACTTAATTGTATATTTAATAAGATTATATATTTAATAAGATGTGATTTTTTTAAAAAGAATGTTTAAAGTTCAATGTTACATTAAATTATTCTTTCATAAAATTTTGTATTCATATGAAAATTAAAAGTGTTCACACCTTTACAAAATAGAAGACATTGGATCAAACATTTTAAATAATTTTGCTAGTGTGTGTAAAACTAAGGAAGCATGTTCTCATCTTCAAGCTGGATCTAATCACATAAGGTTTTTCACCTAAGGCTTTTGACTTATTTCTTTGGCTATGTTTAGTTTGTTTCATATGTTAGAGGTTAGTGAGATGCCAAATTGAACATGCTACCATCACCATTGGGGAAGGATTTGAGGGGACGATTGTGGTGAAGTTTTACTATGTTTTAATATCGAGAATTCATATAAATGCGATGGTTTTGTGCATTAAAGAAATGTTAGTTTTTTAATAAACTTTTTTTAATTTTAATTTTCATGATTGAAAAAAAAAGCCCAGTTAAATTAAAAGATAATTAATAATATGTTTCAATATTAAATTATAAGAAGAATTGTATAACTAATTTTAAAATATTATTATAAATGAAATTGCTCAATTGTTTTGTTTTCTCTTTTTTTTAGATAGTTATTTTAATAATTTTATTAAATGTTAAATGTAACGACCCTAATTGAATAAATGATTAAAGATTACAAAGAAAAAAATTAATTAAAGAAAATAAGCATGATGATTGTGTGATAATCAAACTGAAGAATGCATTTAATGAACTGTGACAGAAATTAAGGGAAAATAAATAAAATAATGTAATAGCAGGGATGGCGTAGCCTACCAAGGGTGGCGTATGGAGGGCGAGAAGCCCAGAAATCTCAAGAAGATAAGGAAAATGTTAATGAAATGAAGTACGGGGGACAGAGGGTGGTTGTGAGGAGTAACTGCGTGCGGTGGTCGGGAGGAATAAGGCGGGGAATGAGGGGGATGCGCGGGCCATTCGGAGGGGGATGGGCGCAGAAAAAATGATTTTGCCCTTTTGCCAGGAAGCCGAGAGCTGGACTGGGGGGTGTGTGTGCTCAGAGAGAGACACAGGACTTACTGATTGTATCATATTGATCAGTGGGCACGTGCGTGTTGCTGGAGGTTTTGGGCTCGGGGGCCAGGATATCCGTAGATATCCTGGAGCTAGGACGTTTTCCCTAGTTGGCAGGGTGGACAATAGACTTGGGCAGTTATTTTGTGTTTTTGGCAGGTCTGGACTGAGTAGCAGGGCAACAAAGTAGCAAGGCAGCAAAGAGGCAACCAGAATTAGCATCAGATCCAGGTACTTGGTTAAGTTTGAATTTATTTCTTTCTGTTATCATTTCAATATTTATTGAGAATTCTAAATTGCTGTAGTTGCTGTCATAAACTCAATATTATGTTAAGAAGTTGTCCTTTCAGTTACTTAATCAATGCCTATGGATTATTTCTGTCTGCCATGAATTCAGTTTTGATGACAAATCTAAGTTGTTAAGGTATCTGTTATCCCAAGTCAGCATTAGGCTACGAAATTATTGCTTCAGTTTACTTAATAAAACGTTTATTAAGTTGCTTATAAAATAAAGGAGGCACAAAAGTATATTTTGAACCGTCATCAAATTTACTTAGAAAATTGGGCTCTGAGTAATTCGACTTCGGGAGAATACCCGTCAACCATAGATCTCGGGCGGACCATCCGATAGCCGTTAGATCCCTAGGTAGGTGCGAGGTAGTTAATCCTTTGACCCCCAGCAAGTCAAGGACTCATCGCGAAC
>JASDQU010100824.1:44194-79389 GCA_032191745.1 Picea mariana | reverse complement strand
ATCACAAGACCCACTTACTCCTTGACATTGTTTATTATAAAAGATTTGAGGATTTTAACTTAGGCTTCACCTAGGCAATCCCTATGAGTTACCAATTCCTTTAGATGTAAAAAAATACTCTCAACTATTTTATTTATCAATACATGATTCCAAGATTCCTTTAACTTTTATGAACGCATGTGAAGAGTAATATATGTTACGTTTGAAGTTGACATTGCAGTTTACTTTGAACACTATGTTACATGGCCAAATTTGGAGAGTAATAATTTTACAATGACATGAATATTTGTGACATAAGAGGTTTACATCAAATTAAAAAGTAAAAATACAAAAAATTATGTTTGAGATTCATAAATTAAGAGGTTAAGTTTAATAATATGTCATATTGTGACATTTAAAAGGTATACTATGACTAACTTGAATGAAATGATATATATCAACATTTCAATAGTAATAAAGATGTTTTTTGGTGTAGACATTTCAATAATATGAGACAATGCAACTTAGGGAATTGAGAAAGTGAGTAGATTTAATGGTTCAGACGAATTGTATTGTTTGTATTGGCCATGCCTTCATTCCAATGTGGCTTTGATGACATTTGCTCATTTTCTTATTTTAAAATTGATAATTATATTTCATATAATATAGAGAAAGTTTTGATATTACACAATCAAATCTAAAAATATATTATAAAATTATAAAATGATTCTATAAGTTTCAATTAAAAACAATTTATTATAAAAACTTAATGTGATAGAAGTGATATATATATATTTCTATATATAGATTTATTGTCTTAATAAATTATTCATAATTTATTAAATTATATTTTAATAAAAAAATTCCACCTAAAAATATTTTGTTCTAAACAAAATTTTGTGATTTTTTTTTATTATATTAAAAAAAACTACAACATTTAAAATAATATTAAATTATAAACATTTATAATAATATTCCCTAATATTAATATTAAATTGTATCAAACTAATATTTATTAAATTTATAATTAATATTATTTTTTATAAATATTTGTTTGAAAAAAAAATTAAGATCAATATTTCTTCTTAAAAAGTAAATTTATTTCCTAAAAATATATTTTCATTTTAATAAATATAAAATTAAAAGGAACTTTTACCACATAAACAACACTATTCAAGCTTATGCTTTACTCAAAGGCTTAGCATCACAAATGAACTAAATATCACCAAAATTGTAGTATTTAAAGACTCAATGGCTTCCACTTGAACTCTCTTGTTGGAGAAATAAGGAACTCGGATTTCTAAGAGAGAAATTTCAATGAATGGGGGTAAGGCGGTCAAGTTAATCCCCTATTTCTCATCCCCTTTGTTTTACCTACCTACGGTATACTCAATCAAAATTCTTGGGATTCACATTCCCCTCCCCGCACACTTGGGAATTAAATTCATCTATGTGAGACCTCATTCCAATTTGTGGCAAGTTGGTTTTTAAAAAGGTGCAATGGATCTCAAGTTGGTCATTCCACCATTAAGAAGGGTTTGTGATGATGGTTTCTTGGTTGCAACAAAGGGTTTATCTTTGTGGAGCTTTGAGAATAGGGACAAACAGTTATTGCTTTCTGGTTTTTGTGTATCTCTTTACTCGGGTCACCTGGTTTCGGTGTGTTATTTCAGCGCCCTCTTTCAAAGGTTTGTAGACGTGGATGATTTCTAGGCCTCTATGAATTTTCGTCTCCTGCACTAGATTCTGGTATGTATCACAGTGATCTATTCTCCTTAAATTTCTTTGTCACGACTGACTTTGGTAATTTCTTGAGGCCGTGAATTCAGTGTTATGAAGCATTGATCAATTCATTCTTTTTGGTTTCATACAATAATTATGGAACCACCTTGGAAGGATTTCAATCTTCCAGGTGAATAGATCAGCCCTGCACCAAGTTTGTAGTAAATTTGAGGACTTTGAGTATGCATTAGTCAATTCCTTCAGTGCCAAAAATCAGGATATATAGCTAGCCCTGGATGCTATCAACCAAAAAATGGATTGCATGGAATTTAAAATACAACACTTGAAGTCTCAGATCAATCCCCATCCCACGACTTTTGCATCTTTCATCCAGGTCAAAATGCTACCTCAAGAAACTTTATGAAAACATATTAAACTAAAATGAAAACATGTTAAACTAATAAAACATTATTGAATGAAGCATAGCATTGCATATAACGAATTAAAAGAAGCATARAAATAATTAAACGAATAAAAAAAGCATTTTAATTTTTATTAAAATGCATAGCATATCATAAATTAACCGAAGCATAAAACGAATTAAACGAAGCAAAGCATATTAAATGAAGCATTGCAAGCMGACTCACTGCTGGAGAATGCTGAAAGGTATCAGTAACTGAAACCGTCGTGYTAGTTGAAATGATGCTTAGCTTCCACTGCGTCCAGTTACTACTGTAGTAGCTACCACTGCTTCCAGCTATAAATTTTTAATCTCAAGGAAAGTGGCAATGCAAAGTTTTATACATATTAATTTTTCTTAATCAGTTAACCTRTCAATCAATAATTAGAGAAGTAATTTCTTAATCATATTAAGTAAATGTGAAAAAGTGATTAGATTTTAACCATAAAATTAAAATTTTAAATTAAAAAGTRATTAATTGTACCCATTATCAATAGATCCGCGTAATTACTAATTAAACTATGCATAAAATAAAACATCGCATATAACCAATCATTAAGTAGCAAGCATTTCATATTAATGACTTCTGAAAAGCATTTCATATTAATGCAACCCATTGATCATAAATTACAAACGACCTAGTTGACGCGCAGGATCTCTTTTTTTTTCAAGATCCGACCATGACAAAATGGTAGGAAACATATAATTGCTTTATGAATGAAATAACTTCAAAGTACTATGTTTTAAACCTTTATGTAACCCCTAACCATTTAAAAGACCTAGAAGATAATGTAGTTGTTCATCATACATCAAAATAATAACCATACCTTTTTAATTAATTTTGATAAAATACTAACTAAATTCACACCAACCTTAACCCTCCATATTTAAGTTGGAGGCTTATTTATGTGAGAGGCATATACTTTTTCTTAATGAAATTTTAGTTATATATAAGTTTTTAACGGATAATATAGGAATATTTTTAGTAGTCACACTAAATAAATGAAGGGTTTTATTTCAACCATTAATTTTTTTTTATAACAAAATATGTATATTCTTCTTAAAAAAAAAAGAGTAATTAAAATGATTAACCTTCTTTAATAATTACTCCTGAATCTTACTGTTATTAAGTTGCGTTTAAAGTTTTTTCTGCTTCTATTCTATTGTTTTTTACTGCTTTTCTTTTCCACGTGTTGGTGGGATGGGTGAGCCGAGTTTGCTTCATGCCCATGAACAGATGGAGCGTGACCTTGGTGCTGTAATATGAATCTCTAACGTTTCATATAAGTGTGGTTTTATTTTAGGTTTTTTACTACTTTTCTTTTCAACCTGTTGGTAAGATGGGTGTGCAGCGTTTGCTTCATGCCCACTAACTGATGGAACGCCTCCTTAGTGTTCTAATCAGTGTTGTGGAACGCGTCTCTAAAGATTCATATACGTCTGGTTTTAATACAGGAGATATTGGTTTTGATATAGGAGAGATCCATTGGTTTTAATACAGGAGCGTGGATCACTGGATCATTGGATTCCCAGACCTCTCACCATTCAGTTGCAATACATAATTGGATTGCAAAGTAAATTTTGTAAAATTTTGAATTATCATAAAATATATATATATATATATATAATCATTATCATAGTGACATTTCTATGGTTTGATAACAATTATATGATTTTGCATGATTTAGGATTCATTTTTTTTTTATAGATATAACACATATAATGTATGTGTTATATTACAATACATATAGTATACGTGTTATATTATAACACATATAGTCTAACACTTAAAATATATGTGTTATAATATAACATATATACTATACCTGTCATATTATAGCACATATAGTATAAGTGTTTAATATAACACATATAGTATATGTGTTATAATATAGCACATATACTATATTATATGTGTTATTTATTATATGTGTTATGTTTCAAAAAAGATTTATTTTTTTTCCATATCGTATTTGACAGGTCATTCTAAATAAGAACATAGAAATTTAAATGCATCAAATTAACATAAAAGTTAATTTGATGTTGATGTTTTTAACTATAATAACCTGTCAAAAGTTATTAGTATCTCTTTGGTAGAGCCTTGCTCCTTGAAATCGCTATACATTATTGTGTAGAGTCTTCCTCCTTGAAAGAAATAGCTATACATTATTGTGTAGATTATGTATATATTATTGTGTAAATTATGTATACATTATTCTGTAGATTATACAGATCTAATTTCAAAATAAAGATTGATATTGCAAATGTATAAGAGGCAAATAGAATTATTATTTTTACTTTTTACACATTTTTGCTACTAATCAATATCAATATTTTAGTTGGAATTGTTTTTCTCACTGCTGAATTAATATTTTTTATCCCAAGCCATCTTCAATTTTAGTTTTAAATGTTCATTTATTTTACCTTATTTTTATAATTTTATTAATTTATCTACAATTTCAATTTAAAAAATTATTTATTTTATCTTATTTTTTTTATTTATTTATTAAAACATCTTCAATTTCAACTTTAAAAGTTTATTTATTTTATTTGTTTATTAAATACTCCTATTTTTTTAATTATTATTAATAATTTATTATGGCTTGATAGTCTCTTTTACTGTTCTAGATACTTTATTTTTTATCAATTTTCTTTAATAACTATTCTTAAATATTTTTTATTTTTTTTTAATTCATTATGACTTAATACTCTGTCTAATAATTATTCTTAAATACTTTATTGTTTTTTAATTCATTGTGACTTAATACTTGTTTAATAACTAGATTTTAGTATTTGTATAATGCATTTAGGGTTTTTTACTACTTTTATATTAGGTTTTTTTACTTTGTTTCTTTACCCTGTATTAGTTATCTTAGGTTTTTTTTACTTTATTTATTTACCATGTATTAGTGAGATAACCATGTATTAGTGAGATGCGTGAGCTGCATTTGCTTCATCCACACGAACGGATGGAGAGTCTGAGTGGTTTAAGCAATGCTATGGAAGGGTGTCTCTAACGTTTCCTATACGTGTGGTTTTGATATAGGAGCCATTGGTTTAATGTTTCCTATACGTGAGGTTTTGATATACGAGACATTGGTTTTGATACAGCAGCCATTGGTTTTGTACTAATCCATTGTTTTTAAAAGAGGAGCGTGGATCACTGGATTGTTGAATGGATGTATCCACGTCTCTCACCATTCACTTGCAGGTCATATAAATGTGGTTTTAATACAATAGCTAGTGGTTTTGATATACGATACATCGATTGGTTTTGATATAGGATAGTGCATTATTAGATTTATGGATAGTTGGATTTTTAAATATGTAAGTTTTAAACTTTTGAAGTTAAGGAATGCATACAAAGTTTTAAATAAATAAAAAAATTAATCAATGGTTTATATACATAGTATACAAAGATTTATGTTGGAAACTCAAACCTTTAACTAAGAGAAAATCGGCCTTCTTGGTACCGCATCTTTCAACTCTTCATTGTATTAATTTCACCATTCACCATACAATATATACAATGTCTGAAGCTACCAAAACTCCAATCTCTTAATCCGTGATTAATTTATAAAACCGCTAAAAATAGAAAAAACCATTAGAATAGCAAAAACCGCCCCAAAACAAATTTAGGGATGCTTCCCGAAAGTTGTGCATAACCGAGGGGGCAAACCAGATCGTGAGATTAGTTGTCGAATCTCAACCACCCACACACACATGCAAAAAAATATAACACATACCCAACAAAATTGCTCATCTCTCACTTTTCAATGGTAACCCATAAAATGCTTTATATATGTTGCGATTTATATATATATATATATATATATATAGTTGTTAGTTATTCAATTTACCTTTCAATTGTAGCCCATAAGGTGATTTATATATATGTTGTTAGTTATTCAATTTTGGGTTGATGAGTATTACTCCGAGTGTTGATTATAGATTTATTTTTCTTGAAAGTTTTTTTAATAATAGATCATCAATTGTATCCTATAAGGTGATTTATATATGTTGTGATATATATATATATGTTGTTAGTTATTCAATTTTGTGTTGATGAGGTTTTTTAATAATAGATCATCTGCAATATCTAGTTATTTGTAGGATACAATGTAAATGAAAAAATAAACATATAAAAAAGGTGGTTTTTTTCCACTAGATCCTTCAGAATCATAATTGACCTGCATGCTTAATAACGTTCAGATATGGATAATGAAACAAAGTAGGATTGGGATATTAAACAAAATGAGTTGCAGAGCACGAAGTCCATGCCTTTAGGGCAAGGATGTCATTGCTTAAAGCCTGGATGAACTTGTTTGATTGTTTTCCTTCGTGCGTGTTTTCCTTCTTGCAAGGACCAGCAAAGGCTAGGGAAAGTTATTGGTCATGGGAGAACATATCAAATATGGATTGGTGGAAATACTGATGTGATTGATATAATGTTGAGCGATAACATTAGTTGGTTGCCTATCAATGAATTGATGTGATTGATATAATGTTGAGCGATAACATTAGTTGGTTGCCTATCAATGAATGAAGCATTTTTTATATGAAGTGCGACCTCAAGAAGAAAGAAACTTAAGAGATGCATGCCCGTATCAAAGTTTTTAATTTTAAAATAACATCTTGTTTTCGTTTTTGTAGCTGGGCATGTGAGCCATATATTATATTTTAGTGACGATGTAATTACTGTTATAATTTTTGGATGAACAACAGAAAGATGGAGAGGATAACATGTTCATGATGCTTTTAGTTGACACAAATAGATTACACTTTATGTCGATCATTAGCCTTTACAAAAGCAGCACAATTTATTGTAGGGTAGGTTAAATGTAATATCTTCAAAATTTAGAATAATTAAATTCTAAGTGAATTTTGGAATAATTTTAGTTTTTGGAAAATTTTGATTTGGAAATTATTTGTCATTTATGGAAAATATGAATTTGGAATTTTTATTATTGTAATTAAATGATTTGATGATTGTTGGGAAAATATTTGACTTTCCCAACTAACCTCTTTTATTTTGAAACATGTGGAAGACAAACTTTTTATAAATTAAATGTTGGAAGACAAATGGAATAGCCAGGTAAAAAATAGTTGACCATGACTCCATGAGTGGGGAACAAGTTTGAGTTACCTCAAGGCTGATTTTTACAAGTGGAAAATGTGGAATTTGACCACCAGCAACCCCTAAAAATCAAGGATTTGTAAAGCTCTGAATTTCCAGAAGGAAAGACCTAGGCACAAAATGAATATAAAGACAACATATGGAAGAGGCAGGACGCTGCTTAGTATGWTGGAAAAGAAAACTATTTTGTTGTTATGAACACTGTTAGTGTGAGGAAAATGAATTTATGATCTGTGGATGGTGACTGTAGCTAAGGAGGATCATTCAATTTGCCCTTATGGACTCATGGTCAGGCTAGGGGGTGAACAAGGCAAGTGAACTTGGCTATTATGTTCTATGGTTGGGTGGAATGTGTCTGTTCCATTCATATTCCAGCATCAAGTTTCATATATGTATCTTGACTTGCATTCCCTATTATGTTTGATTATTATTTGTTAGGAATGTGAGGGTTTATTATAGTTCAAGGATACTATATTGTTTTAATTGAAATGTGATGATGATATATATTATATATGTGTGTGTGTGTGCTCATCCACATAGAAATATGAGAATCTATTAATCATTAAATAGAGTTATACATATATAAATGACTGTATATACATATATATGTGTTCATGCATAAAGGAATGATAGAAATATACATATATATGTGTTCATGCATAAAGGAATGATAGAACTATTGTGAATTATATATATATATATATATATATATATATATATATATATATGTTGAATTACTATTCAAATCTATACAACACCACCGAGAATAGATAGAAAGAATAACAGTCCATATATATTCTTTATATTATCTATCACCATAGAAAAATAGTGATTTCGTAGACTACAAGTGTATTGTAAGAGTAGTTTTCAAATTCAAATGAACCTTGCTCAAAGTATTTACAAAACAACCTGTGTATTCAATCGATCATGGTTCAAATATTACAGTTGGAGTACCATAGGCCAAAGACTCCATTACCACTTGTATTGTAAACGGAATCTAAGAAGTATGCATAAGATATGTATGTATCCTAAGTAATGTATGCATAGATCAAAACTCGAATACCTTTCGAGCAAGAGGTTTTTCTTTATCCGATTACCTCGATTTGTAGAACCTACAAAGGAGAAGGATGAGGTCTTAGTAAACTATGATAGCATTTTAATGGAAATCAGATATTAAGAATAAAGTCAAGGACAATACTTAGCTTGAGTTCTGTGAAGATTTTGATCAACTTTTGTTCTTGGGATACAATCTGTCCATGACCCAGGAGGAGGAGGAGTGGACCCAAAATCAGTTGATGGGTACCCTCACAAAATAGAACAGGACCCCATCATTAATTTAATCTATTTGTGCATAAAAATTTCATTAATAAAACAGAGAGAAATGAGAATGAGCAATTATTACTGAACAGATAGTGAATAGATTAATCAATAGGAAGCACACTTTAAATAGATATCCAATCCCTATGTAGAGGACCAGTAAATGGGAGAGTCGATTGTGGCAAAGTCAACATCTAAACAAAGACTATTATTTATTTTTCCCGATGGTACTTAATGGAATTTCCAATTTGGACAACGATCACAGTGAGGGAAATATTAAAACAATAAGCATTCATAAGAGGCATGTAAAACATGACCTGTGGATTGTTCATGATGAGTCACAAAAATTAAATGACATACAGTAAAGACCCAATACATAGTTTAAAATCCTGATTATGTAAAAACGTGGATCGAACCCTATGAGTGGTCGACATAGAAATACCCTTTCATAATACATTTAACTCTAACAGAAGAGAGATTAAGTGGCCATGGGATAACCCACGACTCTCTCGGCAGAGGAAAACTATTGCAATCTAAAGTATACAAGAAGTGTGTTGTTTCAAGCAAATAGTGTCCTACTAATTTTGCTATGTATTTACACAGGACAAAAGTTATAGACTGTCCCACAGAGGATCGATTTTTCCATATATATTATCACTATATGTATACACATGAAGTAATTTATGAATTACCAGAGGGTTAAATTTTTCTATATATATATTATTGTTGTATAATACACAGAATGTAAATTACGAACAGGGGGTTGATATTTCCATATATATATGTGTGTGTGTGTGTTTGTGTGTGTGTTGCATAATACACAGAATGTAATTTACGAATAGAGGGTTGATATTGCCATATATATATATATATATATATATATATATATATATATATATTTTATTGCTATTATTGAGAATGTAATTTGAGGAATTTTCCACAGAGGTTTAATGAATATATATATGTGTAAATGGTAAATACGAAAAATCCCCTACAAAGTTTGACAATAGACAAGTCGGGATAATAAGAGTTAGCATAGAAAGTGTCTAGATTCTTAGGAAAAGTTTGAGAGCATAGGACTAGTAGGGTCATAATGGTGAAATGAGACAAACCAAGGTTCAACCTTTAAAACGTTTCGGACCACAAAAGAGCCGTAACGAGTATGGGGTAGAAGAACAACAGTCAACCGAGGGGAAACACAATAAACCTCCAGCCCTGAAACTGTAAACACAGAGGAAATCAGGGAGGAAAATGCATACGGACGCACAACGATAATACATGTAAATCCTCAAACAGAGAGAGAAAAATGGGCATCCGTTCATATACCTCTCTTCTAGTTTCTACATTGCATCAAAACAAAGGATTCATTCATGAAATACTTCACACAGAGGTCTTAACAACGAAATCGTTACTCACCTTGGTGCACAGAGAACACCGAGTATGCGTTGTGTTTTTTCTTCATCTTGCATCAATCATGTTTCAACAAAGAGACCAAAACTCTTGTTGTAGGACCAAAGAGTCGAACCTCACAAAAGTGCCCCGGTCGGGTTACAAACGCAGAGACAAAACTTGTTACAGGACCAAAAGGGGAAAACGATGAATGACAGTTACCTTGAAGGCCTCGTAGAGGAGTAAACGCAGTACGTACGTACCACCCCTCTGCCATGTGAAGTCGAGGAGATGGTGAACCCGCATTGAGCATGGTTGCCTAAGTGTCAGCCTGTAGGGTATGGGACAATCCTCACCATTAATAAACTAGACCAGGAGTAAATGCCACAAACATTTCATCCACCGCAATTGTTTTTGAACCACTTCATTGTTGATTTATGTTAATAGTCGGGTATGGTTTAATAGGGTTATGTTGCAGAGCTAGAACAAAACCATATTGTTATAGTATATCTTTGTTACACTATACCAAAGTCTTACATTGTGATAGTATCCATATAACAATCTATATGTTAAACGATAGATACAGTGACATGGATAGTGTTAGTGTTATATGTTAAACAATAGATACAATGCCATGGCCGGTGTTAGTGTTATATGTTAAACGATATATATATGTTATGGAAAGTGTTAGTGTATAGTATCCATATGATAGATTATATGGTAAACAAAATATATATATATATATATATATATATTGATATTGATATGGATAGAGTTAATGCTATGGTATCCATAGGCTAGTTTATATGGTAAACTATATGCATATATATATCGATATGGATAGTGTCAGAGAATCCATATATATATATATATCCACACGATAGTATATAGTGTGAACAATGTATATCGTTATGTATAGTGTTAAGGTTATGGATAGATTATATGACAGTTTATAGTCTATTACGTGTTGTATTTTAGATAGTGTGACTTGACATAGACATAGAAGTTATGCTAAGGGCTAGGATAGTCCTAGTCACAACTTTCTTAATTTCAAATAAGTGTATGACTCTAATACATTAAGGACTATAACTTTGTTATGCATACAATAAAGGAATAAAGATATGTCTAATGGATTGTCAATGATCTTTAATTTTCCCTAACAATTTTTTTTTATTTAAGAAATTTGAAGTACATTAAATTAAATTAAATTAAATTTAAATTTATAGTAATCTTTTTTTGGATGTGGTGATTTAACCAGTTAAATGAAACAAGATTTCTGAACAAAATTTTGTGACCTATAAAACTTCCCATGCGAAAGTTACTCTTTGATTTAATTTAGGTTCATTTCTTGTTTGAATATGTAAATTTAACTTCCTTTTGAATCTGTTAATTTAACCTCCTTTCAGCGTTGGTCCATTTCAATTTCCATATTACCTCATAATCTTTACTTATGTAATGTCATATATAATTTATTTTATATAAAAAGCATTGAGTATGTTTAAAAGATTTTTATTTTTTAATTGTTACAAATTTTTGCCTTAATATTATAGTAAGTTATATGTACTAATATGTTATATGTACTAATATATTTAGTAATGTGGTGACATTCAACCTCTCCCCCTCTCTCTAAAAATAAGTTAAAAAGGAAAAGAAAAAATCATTAAATCAAGTGCTCTAAAATCTCATCACACGACAACAATCTCCCTTCAACAAACCCCATCCAGCTGAAATCTCCTATTTGGTTCTCGATTCAACCGAAACGCCTGTGGACTCAAGGCTAACCCTTCATGCAAATCAAATATACAAGGCTAACCCATCATGCGAATAATTTACCGAATTCCATAATTTTCATTATCGTTAGCATCTTTTACTAGAAGGAAAACAAATTGGCATCGGTTTAGAGACACGACATCGACGATGTGGATGCCAATTCCAAGCCCGAGGGGAACGAGGGTCAGGAGTTCGAAACCCCACAAAATCTTGCAGGCCAGAAATGACAGTCGTTGCTCTGAAACTTTCTTTACTTTCTAAGTCGTAAAAGATAGGGCCTGATTTGCATAGAAACCTGTCCCTATTGATAGGAATCAATGTTATATTTATCTTCTAGTTATTTGAGTCCAAGAGAGAGAGGGAGGGCACTCCAAATTTCTAATTTTACATCTATGGCTTCTACCTACAGACTAAAATGCTCAATACCGTGGCATAAAACTACTATGATATGATCTGTGAGCTGCTCAATGCATTTATTTATTATTTGCAGATGATGATGTCATATTCTTTGGGATTTTCTTTACCATCTATGGTCTGCTGCCCTTTAGCCTGCCTTTGTTCAATATTATGCTTCCGATTTTATACTTGCAATAAATTTTCTTCTATCATAAATCTTATGAAAATGTCCAAGTGTTATCATATAGAGACCAAAAAAATTATAAATAATGAAATCTGAATGGAGGTGGAAAGTAACCTAAGGCATATATAATCAATATAAAATAGCCTAGACGACATGAATCAACCTTTTGGCTACATGACAAAGTGACAGAAACAAGTGGATTCTAAGTGATCCTTTGGCTTGAGCTTAATTATGTTAAATGGCATGTCATCTTGTTATTTTATAGTATCTATAATCACATAATCAGTTCAACGATTTTGTAAAATAGTTTATTATTTAAGATTTGAATTCAACATTCGAATGTTTGTTGTTTGTTGATGCCGAGCTCATGGAAGATTTAGAAATAACAAACTCATGCATTTTGATTGAATTCAACATCCAGTTATTAATTTTAATACCAATTATAATTATTCAAAATCTATTATTTATTCAAGTATTTTGAAACGAGTTAATCTCTATCTTTTATAATCTACTATTATGAATATTAATAATAATTATAATTTAACTATTTTATTAATAAAAAATTGTTATTATCCCTTAATTAATTAATGGTATTAATAACGCAGATATTCAACCCCTGTTGAAAATCAATCTGATCCTTCTAGTGCTTCACTCAGCAACTTAGTTGTTCAACATTCCTTATCGCACGTCCTTCCCGCTCTATCCTTCAAGTGTCTCACACCTTATTCAACCACCTTTCAAACGTAACTTTGGTGATGGAGTTACCTCCAAGCTTCTGCCATTAGACGACGACTCCTGCCACATATTGGGAACTCAGTCTTATGTTAGTAATGCTCCACTCGAGCTTCTAATGCTACGACACTTCTTTTTTAATGTTTCTAGGTTTACAAATACCTTAAGACTGGGGCTTTGAATGGGTTGGGAGACGTTCTCTAGAGACGATGCGAAAGGTGAAAGGGTTGGAGAAGGGAGTCAAAGCAACAAGAAACACAGTTGAGGTAAAGTTTTTTTTATTGTGGATGATTTTAGGGGTTAAATTTCGCTCATAGCATAATTTTCCATGTTTTTTCCCAAAACATTATTAGCTATTCTAAAAATGATTTGCCCAAATGCTATAGGATAAAATTATTTTACTTTAAAAATCACCAAAATTTTATACAAACTATATAAATCCTTAGAAATTTGAATATTTTTCGAAAAATATCGCCAAACATTTTATAGTTGCCATATGAAGGATTAGTAAAGTTTGCCAAGGTTTCTGCATTTCAAAATAAATTTTCATCCTTAAAATCATATCTATTTATTAATCAGTAACTTTATTCTATTGTCCTACCCCTTTGTGTTCCATAAAACTCCCATTTTCCTACAAGAAGATTAAATCCAAATTAGAGTTACCAGAAGAGCGAAGCAAATACAAAGAGGTAATTGTATGAAAAAGTACCTAATTCTTGGATCGCGGTGCTTGATATGAATATTGATATGTGATATTCTTGATGGATGATAATCACATGGATTACTTCCTATTGCTTTTGTATCATCTTTACGATGAGATCTAGAGATACAATTGCATATTTCTCTGTCAGCTGAGATAGTGATACAATTCGATAAGAGTCTTATTTTTTAATGACTGGCTAGTCTCCAATTTACTAACAACTCCACCTTCCACAAACAAAGATTCGCACTCCCATTATATCATTGTTCCACCATAGTGGGAAACCCATCCCAAAGCCTTACTATTCCAAGGCAATAGACTTATTACACGGCCAATGCTCGCTTTCTCGAGATATGATAGTGGAGAAGGCGGAATGGGTACACACGGATAACCTTTCATCAAGATAACCTTTCAGTTAGGTCGTCATGCTTTTGGACAGGACCTTCATCAACATATAATGCAAACAAGTTGTTAGTACAACTACCACTAGGACGCGCACATATTTTTTCCTCCCTCCACTGCATTGTACAGTCATCAATTCGAATTTCAATTTAATTGAATTTCAATTTTTTTCCTAGCCTCTTTTTCTTTGCTTCGCTCTTCGTTACATTACCAAAAGAAAAAGCCATAATTGAATATATTTTAACAGATAAATTTACAATTATTCAACCATTGTCAAGCCTGTAGGTAGCTGCAGTATCGGAGAAATCTTCAGTGACCTCGGCATTTGGACGGAATAATTTGTCTGTTACTTTAGTTTGAGTATGTTGTTTGTTGCTTGAGTTTAAATGTTCTAAGTTTTTACTTTATTATTTTTAAGTAGTTTTATTAATTTCAAGGAGTTGTAATTAATGAATATTAAAATAAAGTTTAAAAGGTTAAAAAATAGTATGACATTGCATGCAGAGCCTCCACTTGGTTTCCATGTAGATTGCATGTATCCTTCCCATGCATTGGCTTACACCTAGTTTTCAGGCAGAACACTTTCGACCTATGATCCATTTCCTTTTCCCATGCATTGGCTTACACCTAGTTTTCAAGCAGAACACTTGCGACCTATGATCCATTTCCTTTTTCTCTTGACGACTGTTGCTGCTGATCTTGTGGTTGGATCAACTCTGAGGATATCAGTTTCAAAGAGTCCCTCACATGTTACTTATCAATATATCGATATTACGAAATTCTTAATGCAGTTCATGTACGAAAGTCTTGATGCAGTTCCTAATGATCTAGATGAAGCACCATGAATAAAAGAAAAGGTGGTAGAAGTAAAGCATCAGGCATTAGAAGCAAAATGCAATTTTGCCCAAATTCTACCACCATTCTTGATGCAGTTCCTGATGATCTAGATGAAGCACCAGGTATAAAAGCAAAGGTGGTAAAAGTAAAGCAGGAGGCATCAAAAGAAAACTGGAATTTTTTCCAAGTTATACCACCAACTCAAGTGAGTAAAAATTATTTTTTGTCATGCATAATTCTTTTAGATATCTCGTTCTACTTCATTTTAAGATACTCTTCCATAGAAACATCATTTACAATATGCACTATCAATTTCTCTTTGTAAACAAGTTCAACCACCGCATATGGATTTGCGTTTAGGGATAACATTGTTCATCCAATTGTTATAGCCATAACATTGCATCCAACAGTTACAAGAGTAATAGAAAACTACAATAAATACATAAATATATATAAAACCCATACCCTGGACAAAGCAATGTAGCCACAACTTATGAAACTCTATTAAATAAATAACTTACAGTCATTATTAATTGCCACTGTGTTTATTATGTTAGTTGGCACGGGGAATGAGCCGGACGTGGGAAGGGGACTCGACAATGGAGAAGTTATGCAAAGAGGGAAGGAGGCCTTTAAACGCAAGACTTCCTTATCTGTATACACTCCCAAGAAAATAGAAGACCATGTATCCTCACAAGTACGAGGCAGCTTATGGTGTCTACGAGTCTATTATCTTCTGGTCTAGATTAGGCCCTCCTCCCTTACATGGAGTGCTCAAGAGGCACGCGCAAGAGATAGTAGTAAAGTGGTGCATGCCCTTACTGGCTTGGGAAGAAGATATGGCACGACTGCCAACAACAATGCAACAAACCCCAACATCCCTTCTCCCTTCGAGTTGCTCAATTCACTCATCCAAATTCCAAGGTGTTGGGATTTCTATTCAAGATCTTGTATTACTTTCAAGTATAATAAATACCTCTGAATTCAATGAAGAAAATTTTCATTTCATTAGTTTAACACCTTGGTATACTTAACTCATTCAATGAAATGAGTTTTTTCATTCTACACCTAGAAGTGCTGAAGATCTCCATTCTTACATGTAGATCTCCATTATTACCTGTAGAGCAATGAACATATATTAATTGTACTGTCTAGGGGCTCACACCATTGGTCGTGCCCACTGCGCCACTTTGAGTTCGTGCCTCTTCAATTTTAGCTCCTCAAAAAATTTGGACTCCAAAACATGCAAAGCTTGTGTCCAGATGGAAACAACGATGCAAATACAATGGTGCCACTTGATAGTGTGACCAAAGACTGGTTCAATAATTTGTATTTCAAAAATATTCAGAACAATATGGGGCTTCTCCAGTTGCATTAGGTTCTCTTATCCACGACAAATGCGCTGACTGCCATTTTTTTAAATTACTACAGCTCCTCAACAAACATTTCAAAAGATATGCAACATATATAAGAATTGTTGTGAATCCTAAAAGCATGACATTTCGTTCATGGTGTCCCACCTATGGTGGATGTCTCCTATTGTTCATCATTCTAGAGAATAGCCACTAAGCATGCTAACAAGTATCGGATCAATATAGAAGCAGGTTGGTCTGGCTAGAGGCTTCATCTATCAAGAAACATGTAGCAGGGGGAAGCATGTAGCAGGGGCAGACAATAGTGGTAGTTCAGAAATAATGCCATCAATAGTGCTAGTGGCTTCATATATCAAGCAACAAGTATTTATGAAGTAATGCCATGGACAATGAAAGGCGGTAACTTGTATGCCTGGCTCCTGGATCATGCATATTAACTAGGAAGCACGTAGCAACCAGAATANCATCAATAGTGCTAGTGGCTTCATATATCAAGCAACAAGTATTTATGAAGTAATGCCATGGACAATGAAAGACGGTAACTTGTATGCCTGGCTCCTGGATCATGCATATTAACTAGGAAGCACGTAGCAACCAGAATAAGATTATGTGTTGAACGCTAGATTAACAGGTCATCGACTGCTCGAAGGTCAGGCCAACAAGACCAAACATCCAATCATAAATTTGATTTTTTTTAATTATTTTTTTAATCCCGACAATTCCTAAAAGAAAATGACATACATCACGGCAATAGTATGACATCAACTAGCTAGGAACCAATCAAATATTCAATTTATAATATTTGATAAATAAGAAAATAAATTATTTTTTAAAAATAAATCAAGATAATATGGAAATACAAATAAGAGTGTAATATAATATCCGACCTACAGAATACACCAACTAATGTCCTAGAAAACACTAGTTAATATGCGGTACATTGAATACACTAAACACTAGTTAATATGCGGTACATTGACCTCTGTGTGAAAGCTAGAGTCCCTAGCTGCAGGCAGGGACTAATAAGCAAAGGATTCTCCCTCCTTTATGAGTCTTCAATTGTTTTAGAATTTTTTCTTTAGATATGTCATATTAGAAAATAATGAAAAATAAATAAATAAAAAAATAACCATGACATAATTACAACGATATTGATAGATATCAAAATGTATGAGAGAACATCTATATCCATTCATAATGTATTAGATTCCAATGTTGAATGTTCGTATTATATATGCTTTTGTAGAGAAACTCTTTTGTCTTGTGCATGTAGTTTATTTTCATGGAAAGTAAGGATTCTAAGCATTTGGGATCAATGGGAATTTGGAATATTGGGGTTTTTCATTTAAAAAGATTAGGATTTTTTTTTATAAACTTGGAAAAAGATAAAGGTTTTTTTTTTATGTTTAGGTGTGGAATATGTACATTGTGTTGGTGACAAAAATACTATTTTTTAAGTTTCATTTGAACAACATTTCAATGAAAATTCATTTGATAGAATAATTAAGAGTTGTTTCATATTGTAATGTGCATGGTGATAAAACCTAATTGTCAACGGTCTAGAATTTATAAATTTTTGTTACCATTTATGTTTATTAAATTTAAATTTGGATTGATCGGTTAAATGCAGAGGAAACATGTGTTGGCACCGATAAGATTGTACCAACCAATTTTATAATGTGGTTGTGCTAGTTTTACCGGTCCCTCCCATCAGATCTCGTTATGGTACCAACAGTTGAGAGAGGAGCCTTTAAAAGTAGTTGTGGCATTTTTCGTTAAAATAGTTGTGGCATTTTAGTTAAAACAATACCGATTTTTCTCGAAGTATCTCTGTGTTTATTTGTTGTTGTTGGGTATTGGATATATTTAATAGTAGAGAAGCAACAGCACCAAAGAAAATGAAATCCCAATATGCCATTTCCATGTTTCTCCTTGTTATCATATCAGTTGTGGGTGCATATGCGAGTGATCTTCCAACGCCAATGGACGAGCTTTCTTGGAAATTTTACAATGACAACTACCCCAGCTTGGAGTCAATATTGAACTCCACTCTTCAGTCACTTCTAACACAAAATATCACTCAAGCGCCAGGGTTATTGAGACTCCTTTTCCACAAGTACTTCCTGGAGGTGATCTACACATTCATACCTCTCTCTATGATTTTTTTTGACATTTTCTACACTACAATCTGCTTTCTCTCCGTGTAAAAATATTTAAATCACTCGCTCTCTTTCGTAGATAGCGTCATATTCATATTTAACATTGCTAAACATTCTTTTAGGGATGTGACTCATCAATCTTGTTAAATGGAACGTCTAGTGACCTGAGCGAGCTGCAAGCTACTCCGAATATGCATTCGATATCATTGAAAATTTCAAAGCAACAACCACATGCAATGGAGTGGTTTCTTGAGTTGATGTCTTACCTTTAGCAATGTCCTATGCAGTATGTATGGTGCATATGTGAAATCGAAACACCATTAATCTTCTTAGATATGTATATGGATTTGTAACGAGATTATGCAAGGAATCAACTCTTGTTACTATACATCCATCTTTACTTTGATTGCACCGATAAAAACTAGGTGCAATGAGCTAAGCGTTCCTACATCTAATTCCACCCCAAGTAGTTTTACATAACAAAAGAAATTTGCTCATGTAAAAAAATAATTTGCATAAACCCAACTTAATCCCAACAAATATTTCGACTTTATAGTCAAAATTCTCAGAATATCACAAGGATTTCAATAGTGAAGTTATTTTCTTATTTTGAGTAATGAAATTTAAGAGAATCCATTAAATTGGCATATAAGAGTCATTTTACATGTGATTTTGGTATTTTGAGATGGAGAAATCAAATTTGATTTGATTAAAGGGAATTAAAAGATGAAACAAAGTAGGTAATTTGAATTCTTTTATTTTTTGTTGTGTCATCTCTTCATTAAGCAAAGCTAATCTTCAGTTTATGAGTTTTTTTGGTAAAAAGAACATAATTACAATTCTTCAAACCACCCCAATACGATTAGTAAATTAATTTTGAATCAAGTTAGATATTGGATGTATATATGTAAAGAGAGAAGTGGTATCTAAGGATTTTCGGATCAAGTGGTATCATATCTAGTTTTGGCATGTGTTGCAAGTTGTTGTTGTGACATGAGATCTAAGAGTTCAATTGGTGAAGATATTGAAGACTCTTATCAAAAAAACAAGATGAGTAAAGTTCTCATGAAAATGAGGCTGCAAAAGAATATACATCGATAAATCCAGAAGGAGAATTCTGAGCTAAGATGTAGTTGAGAGCTCTTCAGGAAGACAAGAAAAGCATGCAGGATCAACTGTTATGTCATGAAGATTTCCAGATGAGTATTTTTCATGAATTAGAAATAAAGTTGCAGATATTGGCACCATCAATCAACAAATTTGGATAGGATGGAGAATGCTCGAGGGTAGTTGAAGAAAAGAGAACTTAAGATGAAGAAGTCCTACATAAGAAATTGGCCTTACCTTCCAATCTAGTGAAGAGTAAAATGTGCAAATCATCTTCAGGGAAATATATGCATGCTACAGGAGAAGGAATGAAGAATTTTTATGTTGGTGAATGGTCGAAATATCCATGTGCTTCATGTGGAACTACCAACCATGATGTGGAGAAGTGTGGAAGAAGACATTTTATGCAAGTAAGTCCCTCCAAGTAGAAGGAACATCATTTCTCAAGTGAGAAAAAGGAGGAATGATAAGAAGGGATCATGGAACAAGAAACTTTTCTCTTATTGTGGTTAGAGTGGACAAGAGATTGAGAAGTGTTGGACACTTTACCCGCACTTATGTCCGGAGAAGAATAGAAAATATGTACAAACACTCGCAAGAAGACAAGCAATAACTCCAGATAAATTCAATGGTATTATTGAAAGGCTTGGGAAAAAAATACTTTCTGATGGATGGTCTTAACAAAGTGATATATGAAGAAATTGAAGAATGGTTCGTGGACTATGGCTCATATCTCCACATAACCGGGATGAGATTAGTATTTTTTACTTTCTCAAAGTACGACATAGATTGCTTTGTGGGATATGGAACCGACACCAAACAAAAAATAAGAGGGTATGGGAATCGAACATATGTTGTATGTTGTAGACTTAAATATAAACCTACTCTCAGTTGCATCATTTGAGGACGATGGTTATGCACTTACATTCCAAAATGGTTATCTACTAGTGTACTCAAGAGAAACTACTCCAGACACAACAATGGCACTTGGTATGTGAAAGGAGAGGTTATATATGTTACTAGGAAGACCTATAGTATATTCTAATGGTTTCTTGGACTCATCATCATATTTTGCATCAGATTCAATTTCATATTCAGGATCAGCTTTAGAGGCATTGTCAAAGTTTGGAAGTTGTGAGACTCCTCCTTGTACAATGGGAAGAGTGATTCCATGAAGTAAACCATCTTTAAAATTTTGTAAATATATGTATATTTGTAAAGGTAATATGCATATGTTTAACTCTTCTAAAGCATATTAGATGTCTTGTAAGCTACTCATTGCAGATTATAAGAGTGAGAGAAACTTTGTAAAATTTCTATATGACCACCTTGTATGAGTGAGGAATCTTGTAATAGAATTTCTATATTTCCACCTTATATGTTGTAAAAAGTGAGAGGAAAATTGTTAGAGATATTTCTAGATAGCCACATTTACATATTGTTATAGAGTGAGAGGAATCTCATTATATATTTATAGATATCCACCTATATACATATTGTTTTACAGTGAGTGGAATATCGTTATAAATATTTCTAAGGACTTTATAAAACAATATGAAAACATGTATTGTCTTATAATAAGCAAAAGGAATACATATGGATCGAATTGTCTAATTCAACATTCTTGATTCTGAAGAACGAAAAGTGAAGGAATAGAAGGATATAAACAGTTGGAAAATGTAGATGAACATGTAGATGAGAAGCATAAAGAGCATCAAAGTAATGGAAAATTTTCTAGAGCTAGTAAAGGAGAAGTAATCATCTTCACGAAATAAGAGGCATAAAGGTGCATTTTATAAGAATATTTAAAATACTGTGTCATGTTTGTATGAATGCATACATTGAATGGAAGAAATCAAGGCAGGTACATATAATAATAGTACAAGAAAGAATGCTCTTCAAGGCAGGAGAAACAATGGATAAAATATCCATTCAGGGAATCCTACAAATACATCAAGCAATACAAGTACAATGAGTCCAAATGGTCAAGACATATATCAACATTTGAATTGGTTTCATATTGGTCGAGATGGACAATCTTCTCTAGAAGGAGATGGGAGTGGACGTTGAAATACATATATAGGTATTGCAAAGATTCAGTGAACAAGACTTTTGTCACTAGGGAATCTATGAGTCATAACCAATGCTATTAGTGATAGTTTCAGAGGCCAGAGACATAGCTCTATATTCCAAAGAAGAAGGTAGAAATGAACTGATCTAGTACCTAATATTGAAGACCCAAGATGAAGAATAAATTCCAAAAGAGTGAGTGACATGGAAGAGTGAATTATTATCACTAAGTTGTTGAAAGTTTATACTTTTGGAGGTCCAAAAGTTCTTCATTAGGAAGGTTTGATCTAGGAGGATATAAGGAATGATCATAGAGGTCCAGGAGAATCTGGAATGATCACAGAGGTCATAGGGGATCCATCAATTCTCAATATTTGACCATCTCAAATTATCTCTAAAATAAAATCATTGCATAGATCATGTCGTCATCTTTCAAACGGTGAAAATGGAAAGTCAAATGGAGTTCGTATGAAAACATTATAAGCGGTCAAATTTCGGGTCAAAAAGGAAAAATCAAAGGTCAAAGGGAAAAAAAGAGGTGAAACCTATCACTAATGCAAGGGTGACACATGGCACATGGTTATTGGCAATTGACTAGGCAGATCATACCTACTGTTGGTTCCCTTGTTCAGCCTTTTGATGAAGTTGGCCACTTCTTCATCATCTTTTGAGACGTCACTGCTGCTGCTATATTATTCTTGTTCATTTTGCTTTTGCTTTGATATTTTGGATGCTTTGAAGGCTTCTTCTTTTACATCTAGATTTTCATGTTCAGTTTTCATTTCATATGCTGTGAATATTCCATGCAATTCATCCATGCTTATTGAGTCTAGATCTGATGTTTCTTCTAGTGCTGATATCTTAGGGTTGAATCTCATAGGAAGAGATCATAGTACCTTTTGAACAATTACAAATTCTTCGATTTCTTCTCCCAATCCTATGATTGCATTCACTGTTTCATCAACTCGTAAGAAGTAGGCGACAATATATTCATATTCCTTCATTTTTAGTTGTTCGAACTGACCTCTATAAGTTTGATGCTTTGTTGCTTTGACTTTTGTATCTCCTTCATAAATATTTTGAAGTGTTTCCCAAATCTCTTTAGCGGATTTACAATGTGCAAATTTGGTGAATATCGTATTACTGAGACCATTCAAAAGTGCATTGTGGCTTTGTAATTATTCTCATTGAGTTTCACTGCTTTTTCATTTGTTGGTGGAACTGTCGGTGTTGTGTATCCATGTACAATTGATTTCCAAACTTGAAATCCCTGTGCCTGTATATATGTCTTCATCCTTATGCTCCAAAAAGCATACTTATGTCCATCAAACTGTGGTATTCCATTTTTATACAAGATGGTATTCTCCATGATCTACCTTTCAGTGGTTAAACTGATTTCTCAAGGAACATGCTCTGATTCCAATTATTGGATTACTGAGAAGGGGGGTGAACATTAGTAGAGTAATTATAATCCTTTGTCTTCAAATAATCTGAGTTTTATATCAATGTAGAATTATTATCCAATAATGAGCAATCATAAATGAACAATCACACACATACACATTACAACAGTTTTTTACGTGGAAACCCAAATAGGGAGAAACCCACAAAATCTTTTTATTATATGTCTTGAAGAATTACATTCATTGGAAGCACCAACTTCCTTTGTTTTCCAGCTGCAACTAGAAGGAGGCTCCAACCCCCTAGTTTCTCAGGCTACAACCTGAGGGAAGCTCCAAATCTCCAATTCTCTGGCAACAACCAGAAGGAGGCTACAACCCCCTATGTTCTCTAGCTACAACCAGAAGGTGGCTACAACCACCTGTCCTTGCCTCGTCCAATTGCGCTGAAGTAGAAGTAGAATGATGGAACCATTGTCACACTATTACTGTGAGATATACCACTGTAAACCTGTACCAATAGACCTAAACCATGCATCAACCTGTACCTTAACTTGTAATCAACCTATACCATAAACAAGTGCATCAACCATGCACCAACCTATAATCAACCTGTACCATAAACAAGTGCATCAACCATGAACCAAACTGTACCATAAACAAGTGTATCAACCATGCACCGAGTATGTACCAATCATGTGTCAAGTACTCATCAACTATGAATCATCAATATGTACCAACATCATCAACTATACACCTCATGTATGTACCAACTCATCAAGTACTTGTCTCAACCATGTACCCAACTTGTACCTCAACCAAAATCCCTCATCAATTTCATCATCCAAATATGATTTATAAATCTGTAATAGACTTGGTTTATATGATCGCATACCTTCAAACCTTCCTCAAATTTAAACAACAAGAGACTAGCATTTTGATCAAACTTTTCTTTAGTCTCGCATGACTAGTTTTGGATTAGTCAACAACCCTAAATTGAAATAATCATAACTTTGTACCTGTAATGAATAAAGATATGAAACTGATAGAGAATGTTCTTCAGTGTGTTTTATGCAACTCCTCTAGTTTTCACTACTTGGAACCTCTCATAAAAGACTTTATAGAAAAAATGGCACACCTTGCTGAATTTTGGCTTATTCTAGAGAGCATCCTTGTAGAGCGTGCCCCGCATGAAATATTTGTTGAATCGATCAGAAAATGTTACACAACATACTAAATATTGTAATATAACCAACACATTTTGTCTCACTTAATTTGGATCTATTATGAATACATTATGACATTTTTACCCAAAACACCTATTTTTGACTAGTTTCAGGACTAGCCACAAACCCTATTTTCCACGGAATGTAACTCCAAAAATACAATGACCCGCAAGATTAATTTTTTACCACATATACTTGGATATGTTTCCTCAATGGCATCACAATTTCACAGTCTGAATCATTCTAGAAAAATAAGTTATTGCAAAAATGGTGAGATGACTTGTAAATAACATACCTTAAAAAACATCATCAAAAGAATTGATCCTTCCTTGAATTTTGGCCTTCTTTTCTTCACCTTCCCTCAAAAATTTGGCTTAGATATCCTTTGGTTACCTCAGACACATATAGATATTCAATATTCTCAAGTTTGTTTAAAATTATAGAGCCTTGCCTCTTATTTATACTCTCCAAGTAGCTTCTTTAAAAACGTCTTCTAGGTCACTTTGCCCACTTTCCTTATTTTAGGGTTAACCCACTTCTAATTTATCCATTAAATTTATTATTTAAATAGTTTATTTTGTATTTACCTTGAATTATATTACACTCATCACTTCACTTTATTTTTTACCTTCTAAAATCTCTCAAACCACTTTGACTACTTTGACCTTTTGGGGCTTCTAGATGACATATGAGGGTCCTCCAACTTCGTAAGGCCATAACTCTAAAACTGTGAGGAGTTATGTGATGTTACACATACCACCAGAAATGGAATGAAATGTACTATACATATAGAATAGTATTACCTTCAAATATAGCAAAAATCGTACCGTTATCCATCAAACAAGCTTGGGTCCATTACCCAAACCTGGGTTCTCCAACTTCACATGGTCATAACTCTGTATCCGTCAGGAGTTATGTGGCGTTCCAAATACCACCGAAAATGGCATGACAAGAACTATCCATCTAGGATAGCTTCCCTGACAAATTCACTATCCTTCATCCGATTATTCCACAATTAAGCATGGGTTCTCTTACTCTACAAAGCGTCTTCTCGTGAGGGCTTTCACCATAAGGGGACTACTTTGGAGTTCATCCATACTTACTTATTATCAACCATGACAAGACAATAATGTGTCATATTTACATAAAAAATCTTGGGTCCATTACCCAAACCTTTATGTTGCAGGGATTTCTTCAAGGGTTGACATCAATGACAACCAACCTTAATCAACAGGTCCATTTGTAAACAATGTTCTCATTGGTCATAATCAATCCCCCTGCCCCACTCTGTTGTCCATTTGAGAGTGTTTTTCCATCGAACCATCCCATTACCACCTAAGATATAAGGGAGCTCTTGGGAGATCTTTTAGTAGGTACTATTTTGATGGGAGAAATTGTGTTCAGACTACCAAGAGTCTTGTGAACTACAGAGTGGAAAGATGGGCACCCATTATCAAAGATAGTCCTGTTGCGTTCCAGCCAAATGTTCTAGCTAACAATGCAAGGAAATATGTGGTATTTTGGCTCCTTCTTTGTCCAACAATCAAAACAGTCAATTATTGAGGATCCTCCCTAAATAGTCCCCAAATTTAGTTCACTTAGAATTTTGTGCCAAACTTTTTGGGTAAAAGGATAAGTATTTAAAAGATGATTTATTGGTTCCTTAAGACAAAGGTAACAATTATTTGGTCCTTCCCAACCTCTACCTTGTAAATTATCCTAGGTCAGAATCTTGTTTTCCACTGCTAGCCAAATAAAGAGTTTTATTTTTAGTGCTTGATCCCACTTCCACATGTTTCTCCTTCATCCCATACATTTTTGTAGCCATATTTTTGTAGCTACTGCCCCATAAACATTTTTTACAGAAATCCAACCAGACTTTTCCCCCCCAATCCAATGTAGAACATCAGACCTATCAAGAAGCTTTATCCCCCCCTCAGCTAACCCCCTGCGGTAAAGAACCCACTCAGAAGCCAAATGTCAAGTAAGGTTAATATTTGCACTATCTTTCCACTCTGAGAAAATATCCCCTCAACGTAGCAGACCACAAGCCTGAAAAAAGATAACATACATTCTTTTATTTTAAGAAAGAAAGTAATTATTTAGACAAGAGCAAGGAATTCCCTAAGCCCGAGATCATATCAAATCCCACTAAAATCTTAAGACAATCCCTAGCCTTCCAGCTCAGCTAATGTGTAATAATATGCAGAATTTTTATCAAATTTATCCAAATCTGTAGTACTTACAAACATACATCATGACTATTGTCATATTATTTAAAATATACATGATGAAACTTTATGCCTCACTAGTCATTGTATAGCTCAATCTATTATTTGATAACCATGTACTATTTTTCTTTATGATATGGCATGGGGAAATGCCAAAATAATAATCCAAGAAAGATACATAAAGATACGTGGTATAATCTTTAAGTCACATTTAAAATATTTGAAGATATGGCATGGGAAAATTGCCAAAATAATAATCCAATAAAGATACGTGGTACAATCTTTAAGTCACATTTAGAATATTTGAAAAGAAACATAAGAAATATCATGTAAAATGAGACATGTTTGGCTAAAATATAACATATTTTACCTTAATGATAAGTAAACATATAATAATATGTTTATTTTTACTTTTGAGGACTTGGTATATTTGAAAAGAAACATAAGAAATATCATGTAAAATGAGACATGTCTGTCTAACCTTAATGATAAGTAAACATGTAATAATATGTTTATTTTTACTTTTGAAGACTTGGTATGACATGAAATAAAGTCAAATTCAAAACAAAAGGTAAAGCAAGAAAAAAAAGATAAAAAAAGCTAAAGGCATAACAGAAGGTAAAGTAAGAGAAAAATATTAGGAAAGTGAACGATATCATGATAATAAGTACATGGAATGATGATATAATTATAATAAATTTTTAATATTTATTTATTTTCTTTTAATTATGTAAATAATAAGGTGGGGTATATGAAAAAAATAGTCATGTATATGGGTCTAAAATATGTTGTGTTAATGTATAAAATACGACAACATAAATAATGTTAGGAGTTTGGAAATGGTCCTTGTTAAAAGGCATGATGATTTCGTCYAGTATGACACCAATTTTAATGAATATATACACAAATTTTCGCAAACAATTTGAWATGAGGAGGAAYCTAGAAAGGCTTTGTGAGCTAAAAACTTGTTGACCAAAATGGTCATCCACACAAGGTTTTTCTAAAAGATTTAAAAAATRAATTATCCTATTAATAGTAATATTGAATACCTCTATCATAATTCTATGATAACCATATCTTCTTTCATTTAAATTTATCTATCTAGTTGTCAAATAAAATTGAAAATAGATTGACCAACCTTTGTTATGTTAAAAAGTGTAAGATTGCTAAAAAAAAATATATATATATTAGAAATACTTCTAATATGTCCCTAAAATTTAATAAGATAAACAGTCAGAAATCTCTAATTTAAAAAAATGTTTGAAAGTATGCTAAACGGTATAAGATTGTTAAAAAAGATATTAGAAATACTTTTAATATGTCCCTAAAATTTAATAAGATAAACAATTACAAATCCCGGCTTAAGTAAGGGGAAGGAGGAAAGGGTAAAAGGCAAAGGCACAACAACAAAGTTAGTAGTAAAATTTAATAAGATAAACAATTACAAATCCCTAATTTAAAGAAAAAAAATTGGCTAATAAACTTTTTATACAAACATATATTCTAGACCAAGACAAACTATTTTTTTTTCAATTTATGTTTTCCCAATTTAATTGGTGGCAACATATGGGCTTTGACATTACCAATCACGGAGATTCCGATATTTTTCAATTGCAAAGGGAAACATTGTGAAATTGGCAATCGCGATTGGTATAGACATAGGAATGACTTATTCATTCCATATTCCTAGCTTGTTTTGGCTTATTGGTTTTAATCAAATGAAAACATTAGAAAATGAAAACTATATTTATTTTGCATGACATTTCTGTAATTTCTTATTTGAGATTCTCGGAATTCATTTAGGGTTAACTTTAGAAAATGAAAACTAGATTTATTTTGCATGACATTTCTCTAATTAATTATTTGAGATTCTCGGAATTCATTTGGGAATAACTTCCGAAAATCATGCATTAGTTTACAAATGCAATGATATAATGTTGAGTTTGTCTTGAGGTTCAATTTGTTCATGTTTGTAAATTTCATTTACATTACCATTAAATTCTACATAGTGGGGCTCGTGATCATGGAAGAACCTGAAAAATACCTTCCATTCTAATCTAAATATGGAGTAAACACCTTATGATGATATTTCATGGGTACATGATATCAAATTACCCATTAACTTACTTGGTGGTAGTGAAATGTTTTTTTAGTATAAATAATTGTTTCATTTCTAGGTTGTATTTAGATATTGATGAAACTTTTAGTAGTCAATTTAACTTATTTTTATCCATAATTATATTTACAACTTTGTTTTTATCATGTGTTGAAAGGGATCAAATCCATTAAATTATTAAAAAAAATATAATTTGAAATGGATTTAGGATGGTTGTAATCTCACTCAATCAAGTAGAACTCATAACTCAAAATCTAGGCAAATAAAGATACATAAAAACATCATTTTTAATTATGGTCGAAGAAATATATATTCACACTTAAAAATATTTCTATGTAAATATCATTATAAATATGGTATATCTCTTTTTATTTTTCTATATAGAACTTTTGTGTGTGTTAAAATTATAGATTTTAAATGAATTAGAACCACAAAACTGTATTGATATTTATATAACTATAGTTATTTATAGTTCTATTTTTAAGTAATGGGTAGTTACATTATCAAAAAAACATGCTCCATCTTTACTGAAAAATAGTTAATATTTTGGCCTATCAAGAGTGATATAGAGTAGGGAGTGCCCAACCAACAATGTCTCCAAATATCATCCTTCTATGAGGGAAAAACTCTCTTATTCATTGATTTTGGGACAACATTAATATTTGTGCATTTAATTAGTCAATTAGAGGCATCTCTTTCTAGCCTCTAGGAAACATGCATTTGGATTGTTTATGTTTTCTTGCATCCCTTGAGATGCATGCACTTAGTTTATTATTCTTTCAACTAGGAAGTTATCTAAAGTTGATTCATTTTAATATTGTAAGAAGGCCTTTGGACAGATGAATAAGCAAGCAATATGTCCTTAAGCCCATTTTTAGCTCCTAATCTCAATTCTAAATGTTTTCTAAGTTGATATCTATGATATAAATGTTTTTATTGTTAGAAAAATAGGATCACAGAGAAATAAAAAAAAAAAAAAATGCGTAAATAAAACACATATGATACACAATACAATAGATACATAGATATACGTGGTTCACCCAGTGTGGGCTACGTCCAACATAGAAATGTCCAAGTCATTCCTTGATTATTATCTAGCAAATGAAGGGATACAATCTACAACACACTCGCTGTAACTTCCTCTTCTTTCTCTCACAATGTCCTCTCTCAAAATACAATTTTCGTAATGATACATAACTGCAATACATTTCCCTCATAAAAGAGGGTGTCCTTCTAGGGAAAAAAACCCTAACATAACTTCTACCATCATATCTGCGACCTTATTGCCCCCCTGCACTCGCCCACGTGGAGGACTGTACATTCTTCTGAGGTGTAAATTCTTCGTGGGGTATAAACACAGCTGAAAACAAAGACCTCTGAATCAGGAAGATAATCAGGCTCCACAACCAACAATCTCCCACTTGGAGACTGATCTCAACAACTCCACCGCTGTTGTATCTGCTGGACTATGATCTTTCTTGGACCTGGAAAATTTCTCATCTTCACCTTCATGCTTGAAGACCGATTGAAACTGAGTAGGAACTTAGTTTCTCCTTTTTTATTTCCTTTGTTAACATGTCTGCAAGATTTTGGCTAGTGTGTATTTTTTCCAACTTCAATTGTCCATCTTCCAAAACAGATCATATGAAATGGTACCTGAGATGTATTTTCTTAGTCTTTGAATGTAAGGTTGAGTTCTTTACAAGATGAATGACACTCTCACTATCATAGTACAACCTGCTATTCTCCTGCTTCTTTCCCAATTCCTCCATAAACCTTTGTAACCAAATCATTTCTTTACTAGCCTCTGTAACAACAACGTACTCTACTTCTATTGTTGAAAGTGCAAAAAACTTTTGTGTTTTCAAAATCCAACTTACTGGTGTTCCACCTATAGTAAAAACATACCATGTGGTGGTCCTCCTATTATCTTTATCACCTGCCATATATGAATCAAAATATCCCTGTAGAACAGTGTCTAAACCTCCTAAACATAATGGATGAGTAGTAGTACCTCTCAAATACTTGAGAATCCACTTTACTCCCTCCCAATATTCTTTACCTGGATTGTTCATATACATACTCACAACTCCCACTGCATTTGCAATATCTGGTCTTGTGCAAACCATCACATACATCAAGATGCCAATTGTTGATGAATAAGGGAACCAGGACATGTATTCTATCTCCTCCTGTGTCTTGGGATACATTTCCTTAGTTAATTTGAAATGGATGGCCAAAGGTGTACTAACTAGTTTTTCATTCTTCATTATAAACCTCTCCAACACCTTCTCTATGTACTCACCCTGAGATAATGCCAATTTGCAATTTTTCTTATCTCTAGTTATTCTCATACCAAGGATTTTCTTTGTAGAACCCAAATCCTTCATCGCAAATGAATTAACTAATTTATTCTTGAGAACATTTATATCTTGCATATTAGACCCCACACCAAGCATGTCATCTACATACAATAGTAAGATAATATAGCTTCCATTTTCTATCCTTTTAAAATAAACACAGTGATCTGAATGACATCTACTATAACCTTGTTATGTCATCAATGTGTCAAAATTCAAATACCACTGCCTTGGAGATTTCTTTAGGCCATACAAGATCTTCTTCAGCCTGCATAGAAAATTCTCCTTCCCTTTGACCGCATACCCCCGTTGTTGTTGCATATAAATCTCTTCCCCCAAATCCCCATGGAGAAAAGTTGTTTTTACATCTAATTGTTCAAGATGCAAATATTCTACTGCCACACGAAATTAAATAGTCCTAATTGAAGTCATTTTAACAACGGGAGAAAATATTTCATCAAAATCTATACCTTTCTTTTGTGCAAACCCCTTTACAACAAGTCTATCTTTGTACCTCTTTTTGCCTCCATCTTCTTCCTTCAACTTGTAAACCCATTTATTATGTAATGCTCTTTCTCCTGTAGGAAAATGAACCAAATCCCAAGTCTGGTTATTTATCAGGGAATCCATTTCCTCTTTCATTCCTTACTCCCACTTCTTTTTAGTGTCTACCTGCACCGCCTCTTCATAACATTTTGGTTCACTAGAATCAGTCAACAATAAATAATACAATGAATGAAAGTATCATTCAGGGAGTCTACTTAACATGGTAGATCTTCTAACAAAACTTGTAGGAGTTTGAGGTACCTGTTTCTCCTGTTGTTGTACATTTTTATTTTATGGTACCTTTGGAATTTGTTTTTCAGTGATCTCATCAAGCATTGTTCATTATCTTTTTTTGTTTTCATGTTTATTTCCCCGCAACTCATCTTTGTACATGACCTTCTCATTGAATATGACATCTCTACTCCTAATGATTTTGTGATTTTCATAATCCCATAAGAGATAACCAAAATCATTAACACCATATCCAATAAAGGTGCACTTCTTGGATTTTTCCTCAAGATTTGTTCTATTTTCTTTATCAATATGGACAAATGCTTCACAACTGAAAGTCTTCAAAAAATAATAGTTTACCTTTTTACCTGTCCATGCCTCCTCTAGAATTCTACCATCCAAAGAGATTGAAGGTCCTATATTTATTAAGTAAACAACAATATCTACAACATATGCCCATAACTGTAAGGGAAAATGAGCATGCAATCTCATACTCCTTGCATGCTCCATGATTGTCCTATTCATCCTTTCCGACACACCATTTTCTTGTGGTGTTCCTAGACTTGTCTTCTCTCTACGAATCTCATGGTATGAACAGTAATAATCAAACTTCTTGCTACAATATTTACCTCCATTGTCTGATCTAAGAAACTTCAACCTTTTTCTTGTCTAATTCTCAACCAAATATTCCCATTTCTTAAAAGTATCAAAAACATCATATTTTTTTCGAATGCAATAAACCGTATTTTTTCTAGTTGGATCATCAATAAAAGTAACATAATAATGAGAGACACCAAGAGATGATACCTGAGATAGTCCCCATACATATGTATGCACAATCTCTAACATTTCACTCTTCTTTTCTTTTATGACTCTAAGAAATCTGACTCTCTTCTCTTTTCCATAAAGACAATGCTCACAAAAATCCAAATATATTTTTTTAAGATCTGGCAACAAATTTTTTTTTTGAAGTATATGCATCCCCTTGTCACTCTTTGTGTCCAAGCCGATGATGCCACAGTGTTGTATCCACTCCTATACAAGTTAAAGAGATATAAAAGTTAGTATTACAAGTACATAAATACAATGTACCTACCTTCTCCCCTTTTGTTATCACCAATGATCCTTTGGTGACCTTCCACACCTTATTTGTAAATATGGATATACAACCTTCACTTGTCAACTTCCCTGTTGAAATTATATTTTTTCTTAGATCTAGAACATGTCTTACCTCTTTCAAAAACCATTGGTTTCCATTCCTTTTCTTTATTTTTACCTTTCTCATTCCAACAATTTTTCATGGTGCATCATCACCCAAATGAACCTACCCAAAATCACCTTGAACTTAATATAGAAAATGTTTCTTATGAGGTGTGACATGAAATGAAGCCCTTGAATATACTACCCAAGACTCAGAAATATTATCTACAGAAAGAATCAAAGCATATTGTAACACATCACCTGTTACATTTGCTTCCTGATTTTTTTCCTACTGTCCATCTCTTTTTTTCTTTGGATCTCTGCAGTCTTTCTTCAGATGTCCTTTCTTTCCACAATTCCATCACTTTATCTTTCCAAGTATGGATTCAAATCTTCCCTTCCTAGAATTCCCATGGTTCCCTGAGCCATTTCCTCTATCCTTTTATCTTTCCTTTTTCTTTGTGTTTAACACATTACCTGATGTATCACTTGTGCTTTTCCATCACATTTCCTCGCTAAGGATAACACCGACAACATCATCAAATTTGAGAGTGTTTGAACCAGAGACATAGTTACTTACAACCATGACCAATACATTCCATCTTTGTGGCAATGAGCACAAGATTAGAAGAGACATGACTTCATCATCAAAGTCCACTTTTATAGAAATTAGTTGATTAGTAACCACATTTAATTCATTTAAATGATTTTCAACAGACCCAACTTATATCATCTTCACATTAAACAATATCTTCATTTGAAATACCTTATTGGATGGCGAGGGTTTTTCATGCAGTTTACCCAATGCATCCATCAACTCCTTCATTGTGTTTTATTTCAAAATATTGAAATCCACCGACGCTGCCAGGCTCAGTCGTATCTTTTATAGTGCCTTTCTGTCAAGAACCTCCCATTCTTCGTCCTTCAAGGTCATCAACTTMTTTTCTATTCCACAAAATGGTAGGAATAGATCCTTCTGATATAAATAATCTTCCATCTGCATATTCCGTAACTGGTAGTTTTGGCCATAAAATTTCTTGACCCTAAACTTTCTATCTTTCCCCATTGCTCCCACTCGAACKAGGAACCCTCTTTTCCTGTGAGTTACCTTTCGCTCTGATACCATTTGTTATAAAAATAGGATCACAGAGGAATAAAATAAAAGCAAAGGCAGAAATAAAACACAAAAGATACACAATACAATAGAGACACCTAAATATGTGGTTCACCCATTGTGGGCTACGTCCACCAAAGAAATTTCCATGTCCTTCCTTTATTATTATCTAGAAAATGAATGGATACAACGTACAACAGTTCAAGATATGGTGTGAAGGTATAATAGATGCGACACATGATGTAAATAAACTTACATTTCTTAATTAAACATCAATGCAAATTATGGATTCTTATATATTGTAATGCATCTACATGGATATGAGTTATTGGTGAACTAACCTACAGGTTGATGAGATATGTGATGGCCAAATGAATATAGTCATAAGGTAACTTGGATGTTGTAAACATTGAGAATATAACATATGTTATAAGTTGTGCTTATTGTTTAATTTATGATTCAAATATTGTTATGATCTGTGGTAAGTGTGGTTTTGACAGGACACATGAATTTCCCGGAGTGGTTGTTTGATGACATGACTCTAAGAACAATAGTTGCACAATACGGCTTGATGTAGGGTGTTGACCCTAGTTTTACGAGGAGGGGTGGAAGTATTTCCCACCGTTTATCCTCTGAAACCTAGAGTCATGGGAGGGCTGTGTGAAGTCACGCTCCCCTAGATGTCTAATGACGACTGCTAGTTGCCTTATGGGTTCTATCTGGAGTTAGGTCAATATAGTTGACGCTCCATCTTAGTCCAACAGAGGAAATGATAGGATGAAAGATGGAAGTAGGTTAGAAAGGAAGGATGCTTTGATGTTAGTTGAGAATACTGATTAGGGATTAGAGATGCCACTATTGTTTACTCACTTGGCTCCTACCATGTTTAAAGCCCTCTTTGATTTCCTATTGAAATTTTGAGTGTGACAATGAGTTATTGATGAATTGGTGTAATTTAGTTCGTTAAGATTATTAAATGATGCATTACTTGATTTGTTGTCCTACATGTCTTGGTGATCATATAGGAACTATGCACT
>JASDQU010100824.1:17058-44174 GCA_032191745.1 Picea mariana | reverse complement strand
ATTTAATTGAATGTTTATTCAATATGTAAATTATATTGCATACAAAATATCTAGAAGCATTAAATACCTTCTTGACTTTGATAGATGGTGGGTATGATGAATTAAATGAGCATGGTGGGGTGTTATGTATATTTTGGGGGAAATTATCAAATGACATTTATTAGCTAGCATGAGAGGAAAGAATTTTCATTTTATTTATTGTTGTTTAATGCAAGTCATTTATATTTAGTTTTATTTTAATATTTTCCCAAAATATCTAGATAAGGGAGGTTGATGAATAATAATGAGGGTGGTTGAGGAGACTTGGGGAAGTTTGTATGGAAACTTGATAAATAGGGAGATGATGGAGAGGTTTGAGCATGATGAGAGGTTGTGAAATTCTTGGAAGATATAATTTTTGTGATAATTTTCTTTGAGCATTTGTGCTTTGTTGTTCTTGGAGTCACGGGCATGTAGGGACAAGAAACCGAAAGGTTTCTTGGAGCTAGGAAGCCGTCTAGGCTCCTAGTTGGCAGGAAGGATTTTGTTGTTTCACTCTGGGAAAGAGAGAAAATAATGTTTGGAAGCGCCCAGGACTACATTATAACTGATGAGCTTCAACAAGCTAAGGAGGAGGTATTGTTTGATGGTATTTGGTTATTGATATTTTGTATATACTTTTGTTTAAGTGCTAAATCATAGATTTAAAATATTACTTATTTCATCATGTTATCTAGATTTATCATTGAGCAAATGTAGAATAAATTTGTAAATGAAAATCAATGAAATTATACTAAAATGAAGTTGTTATTGTGTATGTATTCAAGGAATGATTAATTTTCTAACATCCTAGATGGCTGTTACATTTGGTATCAAAGATTTGGTTCGAACTCTTAGAGCCTATGGGCCTTCCCAAAATAGATATAACAATAACTATAAAAATCATTGATAAATCTAATTAAGTTATTATTTAGGAAAGATCTAAGACATTTTCAAAATTCTAGAACATGAAAATCTTTGCCAGAAATTTCAATGCCCCAAATTTTAAATCTAAATGCTTTGACATGATAATTTGAGCATTAATATCCCAACTAGATTGTGTTATCTCTTAGTTTGAGAGTCTGTCTAGCTATCCCTCCTTTTCTACTTGTGCTTATAATTTAGTATAAGAAATAAAAACTGAAATAATACTGAAATAAATAATAATAATAAAAAAATATAATCCCTATGTGAGAATATTGTTCAAGTGTTCAGGTCTACACACAGGAGAAAATCCTTCGTAGATATAACAAACAAAAAGGACAATATAATAAATAAATAAAAAATAAATTAGTCACGACTTGGCTATGGAGAAACACATTTGTTGTTGTTTGTGAAGTCACAAGGCCAACCCTTGGAATGCACCACAATGAAATCAATAATGTTTTATTTTAATGTGCATGTCACCAGGAAGCTATGCTTCATAGTTCAATATATGTGTATCCATCTCTGAAAGTGATGAGCATCCTCACCTAAGTCTCTAAATTACAGTGTTAATCCCAATTTCGAGTAAAGTGCATGAATTATAATTACCAATAATGCGAGGACTATTATATGCTCACTCTTTAAACAAAGACTATAACATTTTTAAAATATGCTTGGAGACACTTTATTATGCATTTAGCTCCTTTAAAAAAAAATTAAAAAAATGCATAACTATCAACTGTAATATTTATCTGTACGCAAAGTGTTTCACCCTCGCCTTTTCTCTTAAAACTAGCATTCCCATAAGTTCTACTAGCTCCATACATTCTTCCAAAAATGGTGCGAGTTAGAACATTGTCCACACCACTAACTTCACCGAACTTGAATAACTGTACTCAATTGAAGAAAATAAGAGGGATTTTTTATCTTGTTAAACTTACACATCTGGACATCCAAGAGTTTTATCAAGTAGAGGAGTTATCGGGTCTTGAAAAGTTGATATCTTTGGAGGAGTGGCAGGCATCTAGTTGTTACAAGTTGAAAAATAACACGGGGTTTGGCGCGGTGCACAAATCTTCGAATACCAAGTTTTGATGATTCTAGTGAATGCAATTGTATAGAAAAGAATTTGTTTGAAGATTTGATGTTGTTGAATAAGGAGTTGCATGGTCACTCTGCCCAAACTGTCAGAAATTTAAAGATGATGAGATCGCAGATTTGTATTGTTGACATTGAGCCTACAAGATTTAGAGAAAAAACTTGCCAAGAAATTCCTGCGTTCGAGTTCAGGTGATCCTTCACCCACCAAAAGCTATATAGATTATGCCCAAAACAAGTGTATTCAATTTTTATTTGGTGCCCATTCTTGTTTGTTACTTATGTGTGGGAAAATGAAAAAAACATGGATGCTTAGCCTACCTAAAAAGAGCTACACAAGTCAAGATGAGAGGATCCAACATAGAGAAGGTAAGACACTCAAAATTTTGACCCATCAAAATGGTTTTAATGATTGAAACCTAAACAAGTGGGCGTTGTTGCAGTTAATCTAATATTAGTGCGAAGAAGTAAATGGGGTGAATAGCATCACATATTTTAATCTTTTTCTATCCTGTAGCCACATCAATCTATCTAAACGAATTCAATAGGTTTTAATGCATAACTCAATCAGGGTGAAAAGTGGATGCATTCATTTTTTGAAAGGACAAGAAATCAACCCCTGTCATTCTATTAAAGCGGACTATGAGTGTTGGTGACTTTAAACATGGAGGATCCTCATCCACAACAAACACTGGAAATACTCCAAATTTTGAGAATAAATTAATTTCTAAAAAAAAAAAAGTGATGCGGAAGTGGGACTTGCTTGCATTTCCTTTAAGGGAGAACGACAATACACTCTTAGATTTTCAAGATATTTTTATGTTAGATTCGATTAGATTTTATATATATTTTTTAATGTTTATAAAGGCATGAGATTCAGAGAGAAATGAATGGAGATAAGACATATATATTTATGGAGATAAGACATATGAAAATATATGAGTTGAAAGAAACCAATGGAGATGAGACGTGTTGAAATAAATCAATGAAATCAAGGAGTGAGATATAAAGGCGTGAGATGTCAGAGAGAATGCATATATGCGTTGAAAGAAATCAATGGAGATGAGACGTGTTGAAATAAATCAATGAAATCAAGGAGTGAGATATAAAGGCGTGAGATGTCAAAGAGAAATCAAGAAAGATAAGATATAAAGGCGTGAGGTTTAAGAGAGAAATCAAGGAAGATAAGACATATATCTTTTTATATTTATAAAAGCATGAGATTCATAGAAAATGAAAATAAGACATGTACAAATATAAGTATTGAGAGAAATCAATGGAGATGTACATGTCTTGTGTTGAAAGAAAGAAATCAATGGAGACAAGATGTATAAGAAATATGTGTGTGTGTCCCATTGAAAGAAATCAATGGAGATATGTTATTTTTGGGAGAAATCAATGGAGATAGAGATGAGAATATTATTAGAATACCAAGGGTGTTTTGTCCAAAAACGTATTGATGTATGGTTTGAGTTTCCAGAAATGCTTTTCGTTTTATGAATTATTATTCTTAAATTTTGATTATATAAAGACTAATTTAATGAATTATTATTTTAAAATTTTAATTTAACTACTTAAACAAAAATTATACTTTATTTCTGGTAGATACAACCAATTAATTAATTTCAACCTGCATGGGTTTGTGACAACTCTCGTTCTTGACAATCATAAGCTCAAAGACAGTAAAGTGTTCTTGATAATCATAAGCTCAAAGACACTAACTTGATATTAGAGAAGAGTAATTGGTTCTGTCTAGTTGACTAATATAGACTGACCCATTTAAAATGCTAAAACCACTCTTGATAATCATAAGCTTAAAGACACTAACGTGATATTAGAGAAGAGTAATTGGTTCTATCTAGTTGACTAATATAGACTGACCCATTTAAAATGCTATGACCCATTTAAAATGCTAAAACCACTCTTAATAATCATAAGCTTAAAAACACTAATGTGATATTAGAGAAGAGTAATTGGTTCTGTCTAGTTAACTAATATAAATTGACCCATTTAAAATGCTAAAACCACACAAAATTGTGAGCTTTATTTGTACATAAGAAAACAACATAAGAAACAATTGAAAACAATTTTACAAAGATTATTTACCTATTATAAAAATAAAATAATAAAATTAGTAATGCAAACATTATCATATCATAGTATGCAAAGATAACAAAATAAATATATAATCATAGCATGCACTTCTATAAATATATAATCATATATTTTTTATTTTTATTTTTTTAAATAAACTAAAAACATGGTTAAAAATAATAATAATAATAATAAAATTCTAAAACAATAAATTATTTTAAATTAAAAAAATAAAAAAACACCATAAATAACTTTGATTTGTACTCTATTATTAAATAAAAATAATATATATATATATACCTTGTAATTGATTTTTTTTTAATTCGATCTACCCAATTCCGTTTTTCCATTGGAATTGCGTTTATCATCCCTAACTGCTTACCTATTCTATATATTTTCTATTTGACTTGGGCACAATACCTTCTTGTGAATAAGGTTAGCTAAGGAATACCCTGCCATAATTTCTTTTATATATATAAAAGAGGAAGGAAACCTAATTCCCTACAGCTAGACGGAAAATGGAAATCACAAAAGTGGTTGGTTAAGGGAAGGAGTGACAATGTTGCCAAGAACTATTTATTGTTTTGCTTATAATGCAAGCAAAAAGCATCCGTGCGTAAGTGAAAGTTTAATTAGTACACGGACCTTTCAAATTTAACCATTATGTATTGTTCATGAAATTGGTTTGACAATTGGTTATAATCATAGTTGTCACTTATCAATTAATGACTATGTCACTAAGTAGGATCGTGCTTTGTTTTAATGTATTGAGATGACAAACAATTTTCTTTATTGTCGTGAGAATGATATTTGTAGATTAAAAAATTTATCTAAACAAAACAATAAATAAATAAACAATAAGTTTGATTTAGTCAATTTATCAAGTCATATCATGGTAAGTGATTAAACTTTAAAAGGATCCAATAAAAAAAACTAAAGTCATAACACACCAAATTATTATTATTTTTTTTTAAAGATTAATACTTAAAAAAAATAAAAAATAATCGTCAAGTTTAATTAAACTACCAAATTTTTGATCATTATAACTAATATCTATATGGATATTAATGTTTAGTAAAATATTTTGATTGAAAATTATAAGATATATTAAAATAATAATGTATACACTAAGAAGACGGAAGGCTTAAAACATTAATGTAAATATATTAATAATTAAATATTTAGTCCTTGTTTCTACTCATATTTATTATATATATTCATAAACAATAAGTATAATGTTATTATACTTATATTTAATATTCTTAAGTGAAAATGTTATTATTCTTGTGTTATGTTCATCATTTGATCTTATATCATTTAAAAAAAAAAATCTATAATTCAACATGCTCATATTTCTTTTCTAAATCATTTATAATTATAATTACATCTTACCAACTGTGTATATATATAATACAATGATCTGAAGAAGATCTTTTCGTTTTTAATACATTATAAATATATAATTTGTTAAAAAAAATAAAAAAATTGAAAAAAGTGTACATATCAATATCTAAAAATAGAAATCCCCTAGATGGGGTGTCAGAGCGCGAAACGTGGCAAAATTTGGGCGAAGGCAATGGGTAGCGTGGCATAGAGCCACGTGATGGGCTTGTGTTACAGCCCACCACCCCACCCTGCATTTAAATGCGCCCTAATGCGGCGCGAGGGAGCATTAACGCTCTAGTCCTCCCCTCCTCAATGCATTTTCGAATGGCTCCATTCATTATGTATTGGCTCTACTTGTGTCTGAAGGCGGTAGAGTCCCTCCCTTTGCAATGCAGCTCCCCCTCTGCTAACTTGTGCCGGATCATTATAGTCCAGGGTTTCACCCCTCACCGAGAGCCTCCAGTCTTTGCAATCAGCTCAGCCATGACTCGACCCAGGGGCCGCCCGAGGCGAGGCTCCCCCTGGAAGCCTCGAAGACCCCCGACCACTTCCTCTGAATCGACTTCCACCGACTCCTCCCCTCGTCAAACATCTCATTCTATCCCTATCTCGCTCTGCGCCCCATAGCTCAATTCCATGGCCATCATATCCCGCACGCCAGTTTCAATTTTGAAGTTGTCTCAAGACCACTCCACGCTTCCTTCCACTTCTGCGCCCTCCCACGACCCCTTCGGCAATTTAGATGGTGGTCCCTCTCCATATAGTCAGCCCAATCGCGCAGGCCCTGGTTTTCATGAAGCCGTGGACAAAATGCATTTCACAGAGAGTCTGTATGCCTTACATGATCTTTTCTTCGAACTTCGGAGTGAGGTAGCGGACCTGCAGTACCACATACAAGCCACAGAAGCCAAGGTGGCAAGTTTCTTGCTAATTATTTCCTCCATGCACGAGGCCTTGTTTGCGGAGCCTGAAGACACCAACCCACTGACACAACCCAAAGTAGCTCAGGAGGAAACTCAGGACGCGATGCAGCAACCCATGGACTCAAGCCGGGAGCAAGAGAAGCGAGGCAAGGAAGGTGCCAGTGAACAGTGGGATTATGGAGTAACGTATATAGAAGAGCCCTGGCCCGACGACCTGTCAGCCACGTGGCCTACCAACCAGCCAGGTGTTTAATCCTAGCGTATGTTTGTTGTTTTAGATTTTAGTCCTAAAAGACACTCAGTACATTTTCTTTGTCGATAGTTTATATCAAGACTTATATGCTCATCGAACTAAACAGGCTAGTTGGACTGGTTTCCCCACCCTGAGGCAGTCCAGCAAATGCAGCCTGGTTATCACTGTATTTTGAGACTATGTTTCAGACTTTTGAAGGCTTTTAATATAATATTCTCACTTATTTAAAAAAAAATAAAAAATCTAAAAATAGAAAAAGAATTATAGGGAGAGGATAATCTAAAAATAGAAACAGAATTATAGGGAGAGGATACTTTTATACCAAGAAAGTTAAAAATATATATAATTGAGCAAAGTTGTAGTTTGTTTTGTTTTATTATTTATTATTTTAAAATTATGTATGTGAGAACATTTCTATGTATCCATTTGTATGTATGGATAAATTTAATTTAGAATATGAAAATTTCACTTTCATTTTTTTTTCATGTATATAATTACTTTTGTAAGTTACCACAAATTCATTACTTCTTTATGTTACTTCTTTATGTTGGAAAAAAAAAAAAAAAACTTTAAAACAATAATACCAAGTGTGTAAAGAAGTCATTAAAATCTCATATTTATTAGGTTTTCTTTTAAAGTTAAAAACATCATTATATTAACCAAAACATATAGAACATATGATACAATTTTGAGGTTATTGAGTTATTCAAGGATGGGACAACAATATTATTTATACTATTAAAAATATTGAGAAAATCTCTACTTAACGAGATTAATTTGGTATGTAAAGTTCAAATAAATATATATAAATGTTATATAAAAGAAAACTATTAGTATGGTTTGTTTAGTTATTGCCTGGATGAATAACAAAGACAAGGTTGTATGTACCATATGTGAGACACACATTTCAAAGAGTACGATAGAGAATCCTTAATTTTGAGAAGCATGTTCTACATTCCATTCGCAATTATGGATACACCTCTTAGACATTTTTTCAGACTACCATCCTATGCTAGAGTATTCAATGAAAAGTGAATAACAATTTCTTTTATTTATTTATTTTTATTTATTATTTTGAAATTAATATAAACACATGGAATGGTAACAACAAATGTTATGGAATAATAACTATAAATATTATTGGACTAAAAGATAAGGCTAAGAGTGTTGGAATCCCTTTATGATCTTAGGCCAAACATCGAAATAGTGACAAATTTGAGGTATGGGTTAGAATGGTGAGATAAACGAGTTGTCTTCATTATTGAAAGATTTATAGAATAGTGTGAAGAAATCAAATTATCGAATAATCTTGATCAACAAAAAGACATATTAAATTATGGTGACTATTATACTGAAAATTTTACGATTGAAAGGTACCTTGATGGTTCGAATAAATATAATGAGAGGGATTAATTAAAAGGTTCTTAAATATACTTGAAATTATTGATATAGTTATGTTATTGTAGAGGTGAGATGACATGATAATTGTTATTCACATTGCTAAAAGGCTAATGTATGGTAAAGAACAATAGTATCCAAGATGTGAAAATAATGAAATAAATAAAAATTAAAAGAGCTAACACTCGAGAGATGTCAATACCACACATTATGATTACCTCGCATTCTAACAATAACTTCGGGATGAAGTTTTGTGAAGGGTGGGTGTATGTAACACCCAATATTTTGGCCTTAGGCACTTAGAACATTGTTTGTTTTACTCATCTTAGTAATTCAATGCTTAGCATTTGTTTGGAGTCAATTAGAATGAGTTAGACATTGGCATGCACACATCTATACATACTTATTTTTTACATGATATATGCTCATGACAAAGACAGTTCTCTGATTGTTTAAACATGAAAATTAAAATGGGGAAGTTCGATACATGGATATCAGTTCAAGATATGGTGTGAAGGTATAATAGATGAAGCACATGATGTAAATAAACATACATTTCTTAATTAAACATCAATGCAAATTATGGATTCTTATATATTGTGATGTATCTGCATGGATATGAGTTATTGGTGAACTAACCTATAGGTTGATGAGATATGTGATGGCCAAGTGAATATAGTGATAAGGTAACTTGGATGTTGTAAACATTGAGAATATAACAGATGCTATAAGTTGTACTTATTGTTTAATTTATGATTCAAATATTGCTATGATATGTTGTAAGTGTGGTTTTGACAGGACACATGAATTTCCCAGAGTGGTTGTTTGATGACATGACTCTACGAACAGTAGTTTCACAATAGGGCTTGATGTAGGGTGTTGACCCTAGTTCTACGAGGAGGGGTGGAGGTATTTTCCACCATTTATCCTCTGAAACCTAGAGTCGTGGCAGGGTTGTGTGAAGTCACGCTCCCCTAGACGTCTGATGATGACTGCTAGTTGTCTGTTGGGGAAGCTTGGTTGAGATGTATGACACTTCCTCTTACAGGTTCTATCTGGAGTTAGGTCAATATAGTTGACACTCCATCTTAGTCCAACAGAGGAAATGATAGGATGAAAGATGGAAGTGGGTTAGAAAGGAAGGATGCTTCGATGTTAGTTGAGAATACTGATTGGGGATTAGAGATACCATTATTGTTTACTCACTTGGTTCCTACCATGTTTAAAACCCTCTTTGATTTCCTATTGAAATTTTAAGTGTGACAATGAGTTATTGATGAATTGGTGTAATTTAGTTCGTTAAGATTATTAAATGATGCATTACTTGATTTGTTGTCCTACATGTCTTGGTGATCATATAGGAACTATGCACTAGAGTCAATGATTTTTTATTGTTAGTACATACATGAGATATGTGTCCGCTAGCTACGCACACATACCCTACCCATGTACACTAGTATAAGTAAATAATGTATTAATTATTAAAGTAAATTATTAACTATTTAATTGAATGTTTATTCAATATGTAAATTATATTGCATACAAAATATCTAGAAGCATTAAATACCTTCTTGACTTTGATAGATGGTGGGTATGATGAATTAAATGAGCATGGTGGGGTGTTATGTATATTTTGGGGGAAATTATCAAATGACATTTATTAGCTAGCATGAGAAGAAAGACTTTTTATTTTATTTATTGTTGTTTAATGCAAGTCATTTATATTTAGTTTTATTTTAATATTTTCCCAAATATCTAGATAAGGGAGGTTGATGGATAATAATGAGGGTGGTTGAGGAGACTTGGGGAAGTGTGTATGGAAACATGATAAATAGGGAGAGGATGAAGAAGTTTGAGCATGATGAGAGATTGTGAAATTCTTGGAAGATATAATTTTTGTGATAGTTTTCTTTGAGCATTTGTGCTTTGTTGTTCTTGGAGTCATGAGCACAGAGGGCCAAGAAACCGAAAGGTTTCTTGGAGCTAGGAAGCCGACTAGGCTCCTAGTTGGCAGGGAGGATTATGTTGTTTCACTCTGGGAAAGCGGGAAAAGAATGTTTGGAAGCGCCTAGGACAAGCTAAGGAGGAGGTATTTTTCGATGGTATTTGGTTATTGATATTTTGTATATACTTTTGTTTAGGTTCTAAATCATAGAGTTAACATATTACTTATTTCATCATGTTATCTATATTTATCATAGAGCAAATGTAGAATAAATGTGTAAATGAAAATCAATGAAATTATACTAAAACGAAGTTGTTATTATATATGTATTCAAGGAATGATTAATTTCCTAACATCCCAGATGGTTGTTACACATATTTATTTCTCGATTTGGGTAAGCCAGTAATAAAATCCATAGATATATCCTTCCAAATAGCACGCAGAATCAGGAGCGGTTGTAGTGTGCCCAGAGATTTGACTGTTTCTCCCTTGTTGTGTTGACATACATCACGTTCAGTGACAAAATTACGAATGTCATGTTTCATACCATCCCAGAAAAAGGAACGTTTGACCCTATCATAGTTTTTGGTGAAACTAGAGTGCCCTGTTGTGGGTGTAGCATGAAGCTCAGAAAGTACCATGGATTTAAGCTTTGATTGTTTACTTAAATACAAATGGCCTTTGTATCGAAGTTCATCATGGAGACAAGAGTACCCTAGGGAAGTTGGAGCATTGGACTGCAATTGTCGGATCAACTGCAAACTTTTGGGATCTTGTAGCCATTCCTGGCGAATGGCTTGGATCCAATCTAGGACAATGAATGAAAGAGAAAAAAAATATCCTTCATCTTCATATTTGTGAGAAAGTGCATACGCAACCATATTGTCTTTACCTTTCTTGTAAATGATCTCATAATCATATCGAAAGAGCTTAGTCACCCATTTTTGTTGTTCTGGGGAGGAAATGCATTGTTCCAGAAAATATTTGAGGCTTTGATGGTCTCTCTTAATTTGGAAACGTTGACCCAATAGATAAGGGCACCATAGATCAACAACATGCAAAATCGACAACATTTCATTTTCATAGATGGATTTGCCCAGATTTCTTTCAGATAGTTGCTTGCTAGTAAAGGCCAAAGGTCGACTCTCTTCCATAAGGAAAACATCAATTCCTTTCCCTGAGGCATCACATTCCAACACAAAGGTCTTTGTGAAATCAGGAAGGGCGAGGAATGGAGTGGTGCACATGGCCATCTTCAAGGTTTTAAAATCTTAAGCAGCGACTGGAGTCCAAGTGAAAGAGTTCTTTTTTAGGAGAGTAGTGAGAGGTGCTGCAATCTTCCCATAATTCTTAACAAACTTGCGATAATACCCTGTTAAGCCCAGAAATCCATGCAAGATCTTAAGAGTCTTTGGGTGAGGCCAATTTTTCATAGCTTCAATCTTTTTAGGATCCACTCTGACGCCATCCTTGCCAACTAGATGACCCAAGCATTCTACTTCTGAGGCGCCAAAAGCACATTTAAACTGTTTTAGGAAAAGTTGGTGCTGAGAGAGTAGATGGAGAACTCAATCCACATGAGCAAGATGGTATGTCCGGGTTTTTCTATAGATGAGGATATCATCAAAGAAAACTAAGACAAAATGGTGGAGAAAAGGATGGAAGACATGATTCATGAGGCTTTGGAAGGTGGAGGGGGCATTACACAAGCCAAAGGGCATGGCAAAAAACTCATAGTGGTCCTTATGTGTAATGTCCCCACTTTGGGACATTATCACAATGTAAAGATTTATGATGACCAGAGTAGCCAGATGGATCTTATAGAGAGTATAGGGGTATTTGAGAGGCATTGAGGGGTCCATCTTATATCAATGATCATATTCCATCATTATGAGCCATTCTGCACAGGTTGGCTTTGGTTTCATTGCATTCTGACAATTTCCATGATTTTGACTATTTTGAGCTATAAGTCAAAGGAATTCACTGAAGAGGTCATTTTGGGCACATTACTTGGAGGAACCTCTCAGTGTAATAACTCATTGGAATCGAAAGGAGAAACACTACAGGATGGGATTGCTAGAAGTGACTTTCAGTGGCCAGGGAAGCCATAAGGAGAGATAAGGAGCTTTTCAAAGGTAAAAAGGTTAATTAATTAATTAATTAAATATTAATAAAATGAAAGTCACTTTGAGGGACAAGGTGAGACAAAAATTATAAAGGAAAGGCAAGGGCCTCTTCTCATTCATTCATGTATGTTTATCAGTTTGATATCTGGCTTTATCTAGTGAACCCATCTCTTGGGGGTTTTGAGGGTTTTGACTTAATAAACCCTAGAGGACGATTCGGTGGTGAAAGATTCCACCTAGATTGTCCCAAGCTTGGTCTCGGAGATGCAATACTCTCCCACACCATTCTAGTCATATCTACATCAGTGCAGGAGGATCTACACAGCCACAAGCATAGGAAGAGGAGGAGGGTGCACCATTGGTGGTTTCCAGCAAGGGGGGCACACCATCTTTGGAGAGAGATTCATTGTAGGAGATTGGCAGGGCTATTGAAGATTCTATCACTTGGGTTTTCATTACAGAGCCTTAGACATTAGATCTAGTGATTTCTGAGATAGTTTTATGGCTCAGATATTTCTTGATCAGTGGGGCGAATTGAAGAGAAGGGGGGTGTTTTTGAGATCCAGATCTAGTCCATCTGGAGGGGTTACACTTCATATCTGACCCTGAGACTTCACCTAGTGACTTGCAGTGTCCCGATCTATATTTCTAGATAGTTTCAGAGCATTTGGAGGCCTCCTTTAGCAGGGCCGAGTTATCTAGAGCTTCAGTCATCTAGTGGGGTGCACCATTCAGAGGGGGATTTCAGATCTACAGAGATTGAGAGGGATCTTGGAGATTCGGGCACCTGGGTTGTTCTTACCATCACCCAATATATCAATTTGCATATTTCTTAGGGTGATTGGACACTTTTGGCAGCAGGGCCGAGTTATTGAGGGTTTCAACCTTCTATTGGAGCATGGCATTCTTCAGCTAGAGAGTTTGGCATTCAGATATGCTTGTATTGATCTTCATTTCTTATTCATCCTTTGGAGGCATCTTTCGTATTAGCGGGAGTATTTTGTAGTAGCTCTTATCTATTGTCTATCTTCCTGGCCATATGTTGAGCATTCCAGATTGGCATCTTCATTGTAGCAAGTTTCTCTATTTTATGAATAAAGAAGATTTGAGATGTTTTGGCTTGTCTATATTATTGCATATGGTTGAGGTATGTTCCATGGTTATCTCTTTCTATTATTTGCTGCATACACACTTATAAACACATCTAAACAAATAGATAAGCAAATTGTTTGACGAAATACCACAACCAGAAAAAAGTTTTAAAAAGACACCAAAACCGTGATGATCCTTGCATAATGGCTTGGGATCATTACAGTGGTATCAGATCCTAAATCCTGCAAACCTAAGGGGTCTTTATGGACAGTTGGAAGGAGATGGATATTATGGATTTTACTAGAGAGACTGTACGTAGTAGATGAGAATACTACTACGACCTTGGTGAGGAAACTAGGGCCTTAATGACCTTCCGATAGTATTTATCCTTGAAATATCCTAGGTGGAGCGAAGATGAGATTACATTCCAAGTCAAACAAACAGAGGAATACATGGCATGGGAGGAAGCACAGAGAAACCCCACACCCATTAGGAGCATGCAACTTTGCTACAATTGCAAGGTGCCTTGGGAACCAGATCATAGGTGTAGAGGTAAGGGTAAGAAGCATATCATTGAGGTGCACTATGATAGTGATGATGATTATTTGGAGCGGTCTAATGATGATAGTGACCCTTGCACAGAGGCTAGTGATAGTGACTCTTCCTCAGAGGATAATGATGATGACTCTTGCACAGAGGCTAGTGATAGTGACTCGACCGCAGAGGATAGTGAGGATGACTCTTGCAAAGAGGTTAGCGACGCTTACACGCTTGAGGAGGATGATGACCCTTGTGTAGTGGATAAGCAACTGGATGGACAGGACGATAGCACCAGTGTCTCAGTAGACATACCACATACCATTGATGGCCTCACGCCTCAGCAGAGTTGTGACACTAGTAAGGGGTCCCACGTGTTAGCATCTGGAGATGATGAGCTTCCTATGGGGGTCGTGACACATCTATCACCTATTCAGACACCCATGATAGCCAGGTCACATGGGGAGATCAGTAGCACTTCAGGTATGATGGATGAGCCTAGTGTGTGGGATGCGCACCATGGATAGGTAGACCCACAGATCCAGGAGGAGGTACATGGAGTATAGATAGGGGACCTTATTCATACAGATCAACCTGAGGAGATTGAGTCATAGCTATTGGAGACTCCATTAGTTGAGCAGATTGCAGAGGCTGACAGGTGGATGGAGCACTTACTTCCAGGATCAGATTGCATGGATGAGGATGCACTCTTTAGTAGTTAGGATGATCATAGCACATGTCTGGATACATCCATATGGGGTCCAGGTGCAGATGATAGTAGCAGGTTGAGTGCACAGGAGGATACAGTTGTTCATACAGGATACAGTGTGATCCAGGGGGAGATAGCACCTAGTGATGGGGTGCAGTGGTATACAGGAGTACCCAGCAGCACAGTGGACAATGGATAGTTCAACACATCATCTTATGTAGAGGGTGTTTTTGGGGATTCTAGAGTTAGCACTAGCAGGACTGACACTAGCAGTGAGGGGTTTAAGATGGCACCTCAGCATGACCATGATCAGGAGTCACACCACTTAGTAGCACAATTGAGAGTTAGTGAGGCTATGATCAGGGCAACCACTAGACGTATTGAGGACATGCATGCATTGATGGCAGATTACTGTTGGAGAGCATCAGTGACACGGGGTAGCTCAGATGGAGGATTCTCCATGGATGATTTTCACACTCTCTGGGAGAGATTATCTGTGATGAGGACCAACTACAAGAAGTTTTTGATAGATAAGGATTATCTACTAAGGGTTGGTGAGATGTATCATGAGGCTCTGAGGGAGTAGGAGTTGGATATGGACCGAATCACTCAGGAGTTGGAGAGCACTCGAGGATTCTTGAGAGGCACACAGACCACCCTTCAAGAATCAAAGTCTAGGACATATGAGTCTCCTGAGGAGATCCTCAGAGATCCACTTCATCTATCTTAGTGGACACTCAGATGTATCAGTCAGTCACGTTGACAGAGGATGTTGATGATCCAGTAGAGAAGCACTAGTTGATGGGGGACACTTCCATTTGTGTCTTGGGAGTGGTTGATCTCCATATAGAGATTGATCCAGCCATATGCTCAGGATTTGTGATGCAACATGAGTTTGCGAGCGATGACAGGTGTATGCTAGAGCATACAGTGATGAGTGATAGCTCACAGAGACATGCTGAGATAGATGGTGGGATTCAGAGGGGTGTACTGCCTAGCAGGGAGGAGACACATTTAGGGGAGCATGTAGGTGCCACTTCTTTGCAGCAACATATGATTATGAGACATCACCTTCACCATTTCAGTAGTTTCCTGGGTGAGGGGAGATGGAAAGTGGTTTACTAGCAGTTGGAGGAGTTGCTTCCGATTGTACCTGATGATTGGGGTTTCGTGATGACTACAAGAGAGCAGTTATCATGGATACCGATGGACGAGCTTCTGGTCGAATCCTTTGGATTGACCAAAGCATGTGATGCCTTTCAGTCCTATAGTCAGCTGCAGATGTTTCTATTAGCCCGTCCTGACACTTTTATCATAAACAACAACATGTGGAGGGATAGCTTGTGGCTGAGGGCATGGAGAGTGAGTAGGCCGAGACTTCATGACATAAGTACTTTTACGGCATACAACAGGTCATAGGTGGATCATGTTAGACATACAGTAGAGACTTGGTGCGTGATGGTGAGCATCATAGACCAGGTGACAACAGATGAGCAAAGAGGGCTTCTGACAGTGATTAGCTTCACACAGGAGCAATTAGAGGAGAATGGAAGTGAGAAACTTCCAAGCTTGCCATGGGACCCAAGAGTCTATTTTGTTAGCACGATGCTCATGTTGACCCAGGTTGCACCAGAGAGCCACAAACTCCACCTTGGTTTGTTTTGGAGTGGGTCTGTAGGTACTTGTCCTATGGTGCGAGACCCTTCCTTCCGTGTGATCATCCTGGTGGGGCATGGAGATGTTTGGATAGGTACTTCTTCTATAGAGATACCTTTATAGATACAGTTTCTGGACAACAGGTCTAGTGGTCACAGGTGTTTCAGCTTGAGTATCCAGGAGAGGAGGATTCAGGATGTATGAAGGGGGCATACAGTCATGGTCAGCGTAGTGTAGTGTCAGCATGGTGATCTTCGACAGAGGTTAGCATGGGACGCAGGGATTGTGGGGTTGATCATTTCACTGATACACAGGAGAAAGTAGACCTTTGCAGGGGAAATTTGTTCTAACTTTCCATTTAGCTTCAGTGTTGAGGGGAGAACAGAGCATGAGGGAGTCTCATGGAGGTCTGGTAGTACCTCATGCTGGCATCATCATGAGCATTTGATGGAGGCTATGTGGATCTTGGTAGAGATTTGGAGGATGGACTCATTCTGAGATGAGGCCATGTGTCATGTGCAGGAGGTTCACAGGGTTGATATCTTTCAGGACTATGTTTCGCAGAGTATTGCAGTTCATTTCCTGATATGGGATCCAGGGGGTGGAGTGTACTATTGTTCATCTTTGGATGGGTTCTACTATGTATCCCATAGATGGACATGGGATCCTGGTATTTTATTTGAGATGGTTTGGTTATTTCTTGAGGACAAGCAATTTTCTAGCAGGGAGGATTGTAATGTCCCCACTTTGGGACATCATCACAGTGCAGAGGTTTATGATGACCAGAGTAGCTAGATGGATATTATAGCGAGTATAGGGGTATTTGAGAGGCATTTTGGGGTCCATATTGTATCGATGATCATATTCCATTATTATGAGCCATTCCGCACAGGAAGAGGAGGAGGGTGCACCATTGGGGGTTTCCAGCAAGCGGAGCGCACCATCTTTGGAGAGAGATTCATTGTAGGAGATTGGTAGGGCCGTTGAGGATTATATCACTTAGGTTTTCATTAAAAGGCCTTGAACATCATATCTAGTGATTTCTGAGATAGTTTTATGGCTCAGATTATTTCTTGAGCAATGGGGTGAATTGAAGAGAAGGAGGGTGTTTTTGAGATCCAGATCTAGTCCGTTTGGAGGGGTTACACTTTAGATATGACCCTGAGACTTCACCTAGTGACTTGCAGTGTCCCGATCTATATTTCTAGAGAGTTTCAGAGCATTTGGAGGCCTCCTTCAGTAGGGCCGAATTATCTAGGGCTTCAGTCATCTAGTGGGGCACACCATTCAGAGGGGATTTCAGATCTACATAGATTGAGAGGGATCTTGGAGATTCAGGCACCTGGGTTGTTCTTACCATCACTCGATCTATCAGTTGGCATATTTCTTAGGGTGATTGGACACTTTTGGTAGCAGGGCCAAGTTATTGAGGGTTTCAGCCTTCTATTGGAGCGTGGCATTCTTCATCTGGAGAGTTTGGCATTCAGATCTGCTTGTATTGATCTTCATTTCTTATTCAACCTTTGGAGGCATCTTTTGTATTAGCGGAAGCATTTTGTAGCATCTCTTATCTATTGTCTATCTTCTTGGCCATCTATTGAGCATTCCAAATCGGCATCTTCATTGTAACAAGTTTCTCTATTTTATGAATAAAGAAGATTTGAGATGTTTTGGCTTGTCTATATTATTGCATATGGTTGAGGTATGTTCCATGGTTATCTCTTTCTGTGATTTGCTTCATACACACATATAAACACATCTAAACAAATAAATCATCAAATTGTTTGACAAAATACCACAACCAGAAAAAAGTTTTAAAAAGACACCAAAACCGTGATGATCCTTGCATAATGGCTTGGGATCATTACATCATGATTTCTAAAGGAAGTCTTGGGAATGTCTTCCTCTTTCATATGTATCTGGTGGTATCTCGAACGAAGATCTAGTTTAGTGAAGAATTGGGCGCCACTCAATTCGTCCAAGAGGTCATCAATGACAGGAATGGGGAATTTGTCTTTGATGGTAAGTTTGTTGAGGGCAAAAAAGTCAAGACACATTCGCCAAGAGCCTTATTTATTTAGGACCATGACCACAGGAGAAGAATAGGGGCTTGTACTAGGGTGGATAATGCTTGCATTAAGGAGTTCCTGGATGATTTTCTCAATTTCATTTTTTTGGGAAAATNACGAAGATCTAGTTTAGTGAAGAATTGGGCGCCACTCAATTCGTCCAAGAGGTCATCAATGACAGGAATGGGGAATTTGTCTTTGATGGTAAGTTTGTTGAGGGCAAAAAAGTCAAGACACATTCGCCAAGAGCCTTATTTCTTTAGGACCATGACCACAGGAGAAGAATAGGGGCTTGTACTAGGGTGGATAATGCTTGCATTAAGGAGTTCCTGGATGATTTTCTCAATTTCATTTTTTTGGGAAAATGGGTGACGATAGGGACGAATATTGGGAGGAAGGCTTCCGAATACAAGGGGAATGGAATGGTCATGAACACCATGGGAAGGAGGGATTCCTTGGGGAGTGGAAAATACCAATTGATGTTTAGAAAGGATGTCTTGGAGGTCTTGCGGGACTGAGGGTACCTCTGTTTCTTGTATGGCATGGAGTTGGGTGATAACACCAGAATGACCTTTTTTGAGCATCTTTTCCATGCAATGGGAACTAATGATCTCAAGTGAACCGAAGATGATGCCTTGGAAATTATATTGGTGGCCCTCCTGGTCGAATTGCATTGTTAAGTCTTTAAAATCCATGAGAATGAGACCCAAAGTCCTTACCTAGTCTGCATCCAACACAATGTCACAACCTCCCATGTCGATAGAAAACATATGGGATTTCAGGTGGTAGTCACCAATTTGGAGATGCACATTTTCACAATGCCCTCCGCATTTCATCAAACCACCATTGACAATCATGATTTGGAAATTATTGACGGCATGGATGTAGCAATGAATTTCTTGGGCAATGCAGTGATGAATAAAATTATGGGTTCTACCACTATCAACAAGAATAATGACCTTCCGATGATTGATGTAATCGATTAGCTTGAGGGTTTGGGGAGTGGAGAAGCCAGTGAGAGCATTGAGGGAAATGACTGATTCTACTTCGGGAGGGTCTGAGGGAGAGGTTATGTCAGTCGATCCAGGTGACTCAGACACAAGGAGATTTTCTACATCCTCTTCCGAAATATCCTCGGAGATGGCCATAAAAATATTTTTTTCCTTACACTTATGGCTCGGGAAATATTTGTCATCACAATTATAACAAAGGCCTTTTTGTTGGCGTTCATCCATTTCAGCCCTGTTAAATTTTTGGATCTTTAGTGGAGCAAAGGGAGTAGTGGGATTTACTGGTTTAGGGTGAGGGATAAAGGAGGGATTTTGGTTTTTAGAGGATACCACCTGTTTTTCTTCTTTAGCTCTTTAAGTAGCCTCCACCCAACTCTGAGGCCGAGCCATGAGGACATGGGCCCGAATCTCATCCTTGAGGCCGTTGATAAAACACTCTTGGAAAAAGGCATCAGACATGCCCTCTATTCTAAAATCCAGGCACTTAAAGGCATCTATAAGGTCTTCCACTATTCCTAATTGTTTCAACTTTGTCAAATGGCTCAAATGGTTGGTGTCAGTGTCAAAGCGTTCATAAAGCTCTGCCACAAAGTGTGTCCAAGCAATATACCCTTGACGAGAAGTTTTTCTCCATTTCCACCGTTCTTGATCTATATGGAGAACACCATACCAGAGTTTGGTCAAGTCATCTGTAATGCCGTATAAAGAGAAATACTGTTCCATTTGGGTTATCCAACTAGTGAGTTTCGAGCCATCAAATTTGGTCACATCCACCTACAGAAGGCATAGGTCACGTTGAAAGTGATGGTTCTAAAAGTTATTGGAATGAAAGGAATGGTCACCTTTAGGATGTGGAGGTGAGGGAGAGGAAGGGTTATCTATAGGGATATGCAGTTTGGTGCAGAGTGTCGAAAAGACTGATTCAAGATGGGTGGTGAGGTCTTGTTTGATTTCCTCCATTGAGGACTACATGGTTGTATTGATGGCTGCGACATTGGCACTGAATTGTTTCACTTCTTTTAGGGTTTCAATGAGACCAGATTGCAAGGTGTTGAAGCGAGCTTCCAAGTACTGGTTACGGGTATGGGCCATGAGGATGGGGGAACTGAAAAGGAGTGGGCAGGGTAAAATTTTTTTCCAAAAAATGATATGGATGAATGTGATAAGGGCAAAGAGATGAATCCAAAGGAATAGGTCTCAAATAATGGTGAAAAAAATTCCAGACTTGTTTATTTTATTTTTATACACCTGCGGAGTTATACTCCAGTCTGAAGAATACTGTAGAGAGGAAATGCCCAAATTCTTAACCAGAAAGAAATATTTATTTACTTGGAAACCCGAACACAGTTGCACGGCAATAGATCTTGTTTGTTTCAGTTTGTTTATGTTTCTATCCCAAAGGGTTAGGTATTCAAGGGTTCTACAGACAAGGGTTTGACTTATGCTATAACTCTCTGATATACGTGCGGGGTCCAACAGTAGTACTCGGCCCAATATCTCAAGGCACTAACTAAGGAGGATAGACCATACGCTTAGTCGTACTACCTGACTACCCATGTACTAGAGAGTATTTTTTCGAGTGTTGTTCTCGGTGACACTATAGCAGTGAGGCGACCGATCGGTTTATCTAAAGAGGGATTCAGGTAATCTAGGTCGATCCATACACAGGTGTTGTCTGATGCGCTACCACTCGAAGGGGTACCAATAGGGATTACAAGGGTGGCCAATAGATGTGCGCTTAAGTACCACTTGTATTTCTTGCATGTATGAATCCCTCAATTGCAGGTTTATGCACGTAATGATAGATCTTTGTGGCTTAAAGACATCTGAATACGTCTCTACCTTGGAAAAAAAATCTAACCCACACTTTCTGCCAAGGAAAGTGCTATGATACCACTTGTTATATACCAGATATAAAATGTATGCAGAACAGAAATAAAATGCTAGAAATGGCAGAATAACAACAATATAATTAGAATATTCACCACAATAGAACTGAAATGATAAGAGAATAATAACAGAAATAACACTTTGAATCTGAAAGCAATGTTCATGGGCCTCTTTGAGGGGGCAACCTCCAGTTGAGAAGAGCTCTATTACAATAATATCCAGGCTAGGGTTCTCATACCCTCGACTCCTATTTATACTAAAAAGAAGCATCTAGAGGAAGATCCTTCTAGAAGCGAAAGCTTCTATTAGGGCTTCTTACATCCATCTTATTCTATTTTATTGAAAGGCCTTATTAATATTGACCTTTATTACATCCGAATATATTGTTCTACCTATGTGAGGGTTAGGACCCTGACAAATCACGTCCAACATGTACCTTCCACCATGACAACACACTTCTTTATTCTACCACATCAACTAACACGTGGACTTCACACCATGTCGATGTCTTCATATGAAAAAATACTTAAATTTTTTCGATTTGCTTATTTTCAAAATTTCCAAAGGGACTCAGTTCCCTTAAAATTCCTTTCGATTTGTTTATTTTACTGCAGTAATTTCAACAAACGAATTTTAGACATCTTTTTTTCGGCATTCCCTCGAACATTTTTCCTGCATAGTATGCAATTTTCACTTCTGCGTTCCATTAATTGGCTCATCCAGGTTCAATGTTGAAAACTAGGCTATGATACCACTTTGTAACGTACCCAACCATTGAATCTAGGTCACATCATGCTAAAAATTTCTCTTTATCAACTATGATACCATTTTAGTAACATACCTAGCCTCCAACTAGGAAAAAATACGTGTATAATACACATAACACAAAACTTCTGCTAATTATAGTCATTCTTTTGTTGTTATCCATTTTCCCATAGCTTACAACTACAATTTATAACATATTTAACTACGGTAATAACCATAAAAATTATGCATATAAGCATGGTAATAATCAACATGAGATACAACTAAACCTACAACAGCATAACAATAATACATGTAAATAACTCACTACAAGATAAAGCACTTATCTTAAACAAGATTCGTGCAACCAACTGCTCGGCACAGACGTTCCAGCCAACCGTAGACTCACTATTTCAAATCTCAACAACCAGACACCCCTAAGTTGAGGCTATATATCTACAACAGAGGGTGGTCTCTCATATTCCACTCACAACTCATAAATCTCTCAACCCAATTGATATTCTCCTACAACTATCCTAAATTTTCCACCAACTCTCTTCCTCTTGACCTATCCAACCCAAGGAATGCACCATTTGTTTATCAAGGATAACCCAAGGGATGTACCATCCCTTTATCAGAGATAACCCAAGGGATGTACCCTCTGTTTATCAGGGTTAACCTAATGGATGCACCATTCGTTTATTAGGGATAACCCAAGGAATGTGTCATTTGTTTATCAGGGCCTCTCCAGCATAGGTAGCTAGGAATCTCTCAGATGAGAACTCAAGGGAAACTGTTGCTACAAAAACTATCAACAAACCAATAATAACACTTGTTGTTTCAGTATAGAATTTCACTCTTGCGGCCTGACAATCGGGCTCTTCATTTCTCTAGCTCCAATTACACTCTAGACTTTGTCGTCCTATGACTGCACCCGCTCCAAAATCTCTTTCCATGCCCAAACTTGACTAAGTGCCCAAAGTGCTCGAACCGTTGTTACGTTTGTCTCAACCCATACAAAATTCCTCTCTTTTGCTTGCCTTTCTTGACTCACACTCTTCCCCTTGTACTCAACCCCCTGTGCTCAAGAACTCTGGGATGTGATCACTCACACCCACCCTCGTACATGTATTCAATGATTGTCTTTTGAAACACTCACTCATAAATGGAAAGCTTTAAATCCATAAACATGGATAATCCCCCCTTAGACCCCTCTTGACCATTATCCTAGACACTCCTCTCTCTTGTTAATTAATTGAGCCTCCATATTACATGGTTTGGTTGTAACCATATAATATTCCATTACCTATAAACTAAACTACAAAGTTCATTATAAAATCTTCAAAACTGATTCCTTGAATCCCACATATGTGATTCCTTAAATCCCACAATTGTCACAAACTCAACGTGTGGGGTTCCAGGGTTTAATGATGAGAAATATAATTGAATAGAAAAAATACTAAAGCCTTTGAATATTTAACTCTAGAAGCTTTTGGGTAATGCTTTCGATTTTTAAAAAGAAAACTATTCAGTGCGTAAAATTACGCTTCAAAATTGCACTAGTGTATTGTGTGTGCATATTTATATTACAAAAGTTATATTGATTTTAATAAAATGTTACAAAATTAAGAACTATACCTAATCTTATCAAAATTCGCTTCATAGCATGGACTAGCTGCATATCAAAATTCGCTTCATAGCATGGACTAGCTGCATAGATCTTATCAAAATTCTCTTCATAGCAGGGACTAGCTACTATGCAGCTTATTCTTGTTTTTATATATATTCTAAGTTGACCAAGAACCCAGCTTCATATTTTTGACAATTGGATTACGGGGAAACGTGACAACATTTTGGTTTAGTCTTCACCCGGCCTGGAATTTGACGTCTGGCGGGACGAATTTTCGCTTCGAGGACGTATTTGACAGACATAATAAAATGTAAAACATGACAGTTGAATAAAATCCGAAAACATAAATTTGACTGGCGTTTTTTCGTTTTCAGAACGTATTTGACGGGCATAATAAAATGTATGAGAAAACATAAATTTCACTGGCGTTTTTTTCGCTTCCAGGACGTATTTGACCGGAACAATAAAATGTAAAACATAAAACATGACAGTTCATTAAAATCCGAAAACATAAATTTGACCGACGTTTTTTCGTGTCCAGGACGTATTTGACGGGCATAACAAAATGTATCAGAAAACATAAATTTCACTGACGTTTTTTTCGCTTCGAGGACGTATTTGACGGTCATAATAAAATCAGAAAACATATATTTGACCGGCGTTTTGTCTTTTTTTTCGCTTCCAGGAGGGCATAATAAAACGTAAAACATGACAGTTGATGATTAAAATCAGAAAAGGTAAATTTGACTGGGATGTGCACAGACGGACGGTCATATATCTATATACACTGATTGTAAAAACAAATTTTCAATTTTGTAATTAATATAGAATTGATTTATTATATTCATATTTATTTAATTTATTTTCGCGCTATTTTTTGGTTGTGAAATATGATTATTTATCTTTAAGTTTTTGGAAATATGAATTTGAAAATTCTTTATGGTAGATTGGAGTGACAGTTTTTATATTTTGAAAACAATCTTTCTATTCAATTATAACTCATTGGACAAATAACTATATAAAACTATGCTAACAATCCAACTCATCTTAGATGAAAATTCAAGTGGGTATTGCCTTAAATTATAACTTAAATTATAATTTATAATGGTTTATTGTTTTAAGTATAATTTTTATTTTGTTGACTATGCTCATATTTATAGGCTTAATTTTAGCTTCTTTTAATATGGACTTTGTTTTCATTACGCATAATTCTAGCTTGTTGTAATATATGGACGATTGTTTTCATTTTGAGGCATTTGTATTGGTAAAGATGGCATTATAGTGGCTCGCTGATAAGGATTTATTTCCTATTTCCTACCATAAATGGGCTGTGAAATTTAGAGTCCTATAAATGAGATGTGAATGTGAAATTTAGAATCCTATAAATGAGTAAATTTTACATTTAAGTGAATTTATTTATAATAAAAATTTTACATTTATCAATTATAATGGAAAAGCACTAAACAAAAATTAACCTTTATCAAATTTGATTATGTCGAATTTTCACTGAGGGTAAATTTAAAATTACAGACGTGGTCATCAGGTATAACACGTAGTCATCACCTAACTACTTCTTGGTGACTTTACTTTTACTTTTAGCCAATTTAATTGCAATATCATCAGGTATAACACGTAGTCACCATTTACTTTTAGCCAATTTAATTGCAATACCTGTAACCTGGCAAGAAAAAACCATGAACCATGAAGAAGAAAACACAACTGACATGAAAGAAACATATTCTGCAACATTCAATATAAAAATAAATGAAAAAAATAATTTTCGTTTTTTTCAATAACATTTATTATTTTTTTTTTAAGGGTAATCAATATTATTAAAAAAATGTCTATAAATATAATCAATATTATAAAAAAAATTGAATATTTATAAATGTAATCAATATTATTAGATATTTATCTAAATTAAAAAAATATTAATTCAATTTTTAAAAAATTAAGAATGATAACCCTATACAATGACATGCTTAAAATTCTCACATCTACAGCTCACAGATAAACTTTGCACAAGCTTAAAATTCTCACATCTACAGCTCACATAGAAACTTTGCACAGTGAACTCTTAGGACTTACTGTGAAGTTCACAGACTGCACGATATACTGTGAGCTGTGATAATAAGGCTGAAAAAAATAATTTCTCCATATACTGTGAGCTGTGATAATAAGGGTGAAAAAATAATTTCTCCATTTACTCTTTAATACATAAATTCATAAACACATCAAAACTCAAAAATACTTATAAAAATGTCAACACACGATATATATTAAGAATTTGGGGGCTGCCAGCTATTACAGAATACAAGACTATGTCGAGCTTAGCCTCCAACCACTTCTGGACACTTGCAAAACCAGAGACACCAAAAACTTCTGGTAGAAGTAAAACTGACTCAATAACTTCTACTAACTCTTATGTGCAAAACAAAGCTAGAGAAAAATAAAGATCAATTCATTAAACATAGTTCCTGCTAACACTCCTCCCTACCACAGACTAACGTCTTTGCTTTCTTTTCCGTGACAGACAGAGTTTGCCTAAGCTTGAAGCTCCCTACATGTAATTAATATCTCCCCCAAAAAAATGATATATATATATATATATATATATATATATATATATATATATTCTCCAAAATCAATGAAACAAATAAATCGAACCAAAAGTGTTTAAATGGTACATCTATTACATTGTCCTAATGAAAAGAAGATATTTAAGTAAGAAAGAAAAAAAAAATTGTCCAACTATTTTAATTTTTAACTTATTTTAATAATATATTTACCAATTTTAGTTGTTGTTTGAAAATTTTTGATCTTATTAAGTTTATATATTTTGCCCCATTTTACCAGCGTTAATATATATAAAGCATTGATGTTTCAGCGTGTTATTTCATCATATTCATTTATGATCATGGTGCTGTTACGATATCGATTCGTGTGGTTGATGATTAACTAAGTCAACAACAAAGTTGGAGCCCATCCCACTTTCTGGAATTGGAAATAGGAGAAAAAGGAGTAGGGCAGAGTTGTGCACGCAGCTTGCCATGATGTTAGGAGAACATTTATATTTTATTTTGTATTGAATAAATACAAAATCTGAATTGAATAAATACAAAATCTGATAAGCAAGAAAAATATCTGATCCTCCACCAAGTTTATTAAGAAATTTTAGTTATTAAAAACTTAAATTTTAAAATTTTAGAATTTTTTTTTTTTAAATTAGGTTTAATAAATAATTTCTGAAGATTTTAAACCAAAGTCATTTAATAAATTAAATTAATATAAAATTCAACTAAAAGTTATTAAAATCTATTAAGTTATTTTTTAATAAAAATTATTATTTCATTATTATTGTTTGATTACTGGGAGGGGGGTGAATCAGTGATAACGTAATTATAATTTTTTTTCTTTAAATGTTATATCAATGTAGAATTATTATCCAATAATGAGCAGTAATAAATAAACAATCACACACATACACAGTACACCAGTGTTTTACGTGGAAACCCAAATCGAGAGAAAACCACTGAATGTTTTTTCTTATATCTCTTGAAGAATTACATTCATTGGAAGTACCAATTTCCTTTGTTTTCCAGTTGCAACTGGAA